>CANYCX010039537.1:0-15194 GCA_948193385.1 Breynia disticha f. nivosa
ACATGGTTAAGTAATTTAATTAGTTATAGTTTTGAAAGAAAATAGTGTAAATTCAGGTGTTGGGTCAATTTATTAGGCTGTGGATTAGCATCTTTTTTCCTAAAAATTCCAAAAACGAGTACAAGTGGAATTCAACAACTTACCCACGAAGGCATTTGCTTGTACTATACCCAAAATTTCCACTTCCACAATCTTCCTGATCCTCACCATTAAAAAACCTCGTAAATTCACCAAATGAAGTTCCCACGCCGAATCTCCACCGTCCATTTACCCACGTCACGCCAAACATCGACCCCACATGCTTACACACCCACCCGTCCAACACACATAGAAATGGAATATTTTGGAAAAATTTAATTATAGTTTTTGCTCAGTTTTTTTTGTCAAACAAAAATTATTTTTTTTCTCGAACAAAAGAAATTTAAATCTTATTTAATTTCAAATTAATTGTTTTCTTTTATATCGGTTCAAGATTTAAATAGTAACAAAGTGTCAGACAAATAATCGGTTCATTGGTTCACCAATTTATCGACCGATTTGATTCGATTTTTATAACAATAAGTAAATGAAACTAAAGAGCATAGAAACTCATATGAATTTGTACATGAATATTAAAAAAATTATTTGAAAAAAAAAATAGGACTATATGAAAACTACGTTATTATCTCAAATCATAATTAGTTAATGCATTAGTAGTAGCTAATTATAGGAAGGTATTTAATAAAAAGAAAATTAATTTAAAAAGAAAGAAGGAAATGGAGGTTACTATTTATAGGAAACAGAAGCGGGCCCAGGAAGACGAATATTTGATGAGCAAAGAATTCACTCCTTCCAATGAAAACAAAATTCCTTTCCCTCGACAATTAAATTGCCTCTATTCTATTCTGTTCTTTTCAATTTTTAATCTATTTCTTCATAAATCCGAATCCCATCGATTTGTTTCCGTCTCCAATCTTCCCCACAATCTTTCTCTCTCTATTTGGTAGTAATAATCAAATCAAAAAACAAACCCTAGCTTTCCGATCCAATTCAAACTGGAAACCGCCCTGGGAGCTTAAAAGCAATGGTACCGATCTTTTTCTGGGGCAATCTATGAGAAGGAATGCGAAATTCGGTGGATGCGTCACACGTGTAAACATAAATGCATGTGAGCGGGGATTTAGGGTTTACGAGCCTGGTCCTGGCGGTGATATGCGTGGTGATTCCGGCGATCGGGTATTCAATTAGGCGGAAGTTGAGGATTGCGGCGGCGAGAAAGGAGGAGATTAAGAGGTTGTTGGTTTTGGCCTCGGAGGAGTCCGCGAGGGCTGAATTTGAGTCTGTCAGTTCGTACGGCGTCGTTTCGTCTTTCAATTGTTCGGTCTCCAGGGATAATTATCAATGTGCTGTTTGCTTTTCGCCTACTACTAAGATTTGCGCCCGCTGTAAAAGTGTTAGATATTGGTGAGTTTTTGATGGTTTGCTTTGAATCTTGATTGTTATTATTTTGTAGGAAATTGTTTAGTTTGAACTGTGGTTTGTACTAGAATTTGATTTTTTTTCCTTGGTATAGTGTTTTGAAAATTAATAAAGAAGGTGTTAGATTGGGTTGTTAGCTGGGAGTTCCGTAAAAGATGTCTACTTGGTTAAGAAGCTACTACATTCCGGGTTGTTTTACATATTTTGAAGGCTGTGCGGTGTGTAAGGAGTAGAAATTGTGAAATTTTTGTAGCCACTATTGTTCTGGTTTTCTCTGCGAGCATGTTTCTATGCACTTCACTACATTCTTTTATGACGTTTAGAATCTTTTTGTGCTTAATGAGGTGTTAGTTTACTTGGGATTAGAGGCTTGGTTTTTTAAGTAACCTGTTTATGAGTTTTAGGAATCTGGGTTGGTACTACTTATGGTGACTGTTCTAATGAGATATTAAACTGCTTAACAACTTTGATTTATGACTTTTCCCACTATTGTTGTGAGCTCCATTTTATCTTTATTTCTTATCCTTTCCCACATGACCACCACGTGCATATACAAACTTATACCCTGTATTTGATTGATTACGTATTTTGATTGTTTCAGTTCTGGCAAGTGTCAAATTGTTCACTGGCGACAAGGTCACAAAGAGGAATGTCAACCTAATAGTACCTCTTACCTGAACAAACATGATGGAAGCAGCTTCATCTCCAATTTGTCAGATCAGGAGCAGCAAGCTATCTATAGTGAAGGTTATGAAAAATCATCAGTAGCAACCTCTACCAAGCCTTCGTCATCTGATTTTTGTTGCGTCTCTGAAGTTACACATGAAGACAATGACAATGTCAAAATTGATCGTTCGGAAAATACAGGACACTTTTCGCCTATTTCTGAATCATCAGGTGCCTCATTTTCTGGATTCTCTTCTTCTCCTTCTGGCAGTGAATCCTCTGATGATGTTTCTGTTGTTGGGAGCATTAGTTCAATTGAAGCGGAGAGGTGTGATGGACAGGAAACTGCTTATACTGGTTCCAGGATACTTGAATCCAGTTTGGAGAATCGAGTCCAAACGAAGCCGTTGTCTCCAAAGTTTGCATGTTTGGTTGATTCTGTTGATAACTTTAGTAAATTGGGTAAGTTAAAGCAGAGTACGCCCAGCAGTCTTGAGAATGAGATTTTGTCTGAAAGGGTTGGTTCTGTAGCTAAGAGCATTGACGTCACATCTGATAGCTCCGTTACAGTGACTGGTAAAGTTTCCTCTGGTTTCTGGGATAGAACTATTGATTCTGTTGCAATCAATGGTGCCCAGGATGGTTCTGCTCGTTGCAATTCTGTTGAATCAGATAATAGCAAATTGTCTGCTCCTGAATCTTTCCTACATTTTAAGTTTAATTTATCTGGAAGTAGCACTTCTTCCTCACATGCAAAGAGCCCTGAGAATGTATCTGGCACTCAGGGGACTGGAAGGCCTATTGACACAGGAGTTGTATCAGAAGATACTAGTTTAAATGCTCCCAAGACCAGTTCTTACCCATCTTCAAGTTGGGAAATGCCTCGTACAGCTCCTGAGTCAAAAATATCTTCATCTGCTGAATTCAAATCTGCATCATCTTCTATTGCAGACAACGATTTACTGAGAAAAGATGCTATAAATGGTTTTAGATCCCCATCCATCAGTTCAAAAACTTCAAACCCTGTCATTGATGAAACTCCAAGTAATTCACATTTTTCTAAATCCAAGATACCACACACTGCATCTCAAACCAGTTTAGCTTCTAGACCCAGTTTGCAGTCTGTTTCTAGTCAGAAATTTGAAAAAGTAGATAAGGTTGAGACTCGGTCTTCACTTTCCTCTCAAATGACTAGTTCTTCAAGTTCTATCAGTGGGTTGAAATCATCAGTGTGGAAGGTTGTTGACCAATTCAAAGGACCTAAATTTGGAAGATACAGTGATAAGGTTTGATTTCTAATTGTTATTGTTATGCAATCCACCATTGGCACTGAAAGCAATTGTTCTAATGTAGTAATTTGGTCTTCTGGTTCTTTTCAGGGACTCTTTCCATATGACGTATTTGTAAAGCTATATACTTCAAGTAAGGTGGAAATGCGACCATGTGGTCTTATCAATTGTGGAAACAGGTAGTGATTCCTTCTTGACTGTGGCTGTTAAACTGATAGAAAAATGTATTGTAATTCCTTTCATATTTGGGCATATTTCTTAAATTTTTTCATATTTTGTACCATGAAGTGCACAGCCTTCTTTTTATTATATTTGTTCAGCATAATTTGTTTTTGTACATGTAGGCATTGATATGTTTTCAGTAAGAAAAATGTCACTGATAATGATAATCATTACAAAAAAAGTCACTAAAGGCTTTATGATGAAAGTAAAGTCTTTACGTCTGTTTGTCTAATATTATTGTACTTGTGAATGGAATTATTGCATAAACTACTTGTTGTATCCCAGATATTTTGCTTGTGAATTGGTTTCACGTCATCAAAGTGCGATGTGTGAATGCATTTGTTAAAGAACAGTCCCATTGGACTTTCTTGGATATTTAGACCTATCCATTTTGCTCAATTGTTTTGTTACAGTTAGTTTCATGGCCTATTCATTCTTTCCCATTTCTTTATGTCTTTGTGCAAAGCAAATAATTAATATCGCTGTTCCATTTCTGCAGCTGTTATGCTAATTCTGTGCTTCAATGCTTGGCATTTACTCCTCCTCTGACAGCTTATTTTGTTCAAGGACTCCATTCTAAATCATGTACGTTTCTTTTCATAGTCTATTTATTAGTTTACAACAAAGTTCAAATTTTATTTTAATTATTTTTCTCTTGGTTAAATATTGTGGCCGTTCTGTTTTGATTTTTAGGTGTAAATAAAGAATGGTGCTTCACTTGTGAGTTTGAGAAATTAATTTTGAAGGCCAAAGAAGGCAGGTCTCCTCTTTCTCCTTCTGGGATTCTTTCCCAGCTGCGTAGTATTGGAAGCCAGCTTGGGAATGGAAGAGAAGAAGATGCACATGAGTTCCTTCGGTGAGAGAAATTTTGATGTTTAGCTATTTGGGAATAGTGCATCATTCTTGTTCTCATGATTTAATTGTTTTTTGCTTTGTTATGCTTTCTAATTTTGCTACTAATTGCCAGGCTCGCTATTGATACAATGCAAGCTGTTTGCCTCAAGGAAGCAGGGGTGAATGCATCAGGTTGCTTTGTAGAGGAAACCACTCTCTTAGGCCTAACATTTGGAGGCTACCTTCGTTCAAAGGTATCATTTTTAGATATGAGATGTGAACTTGTGTTACGAAATTTTATCTTCTTTTGGGTCAAGAAATTATATGCTCATCATTTAATCCATACTCTATGGTGAGAATTAAATTCTGGTCTCTTTTGAATGGTTCATATAGATAAAATGCATGAAATGTCAACACAAATCAGAGCGGCAAGAAAGAATGATGGATCTCACTGTCGAAATAGGAGGAGACATAGATAAGCTTGAGGATGCCCTTAAACGATTTACTGGGACAGAGATTCTGGATGGAGAGAACAAATATCAGTGTAACAGGTTTGTCGTGCTTGCTGTTGTGCTAAAAGTTTCGAGCATGTTATTTTATATTGCATATAGTTATGTTTCTCATTTGCTCTTTGAATCTGTATGTATGCTCAAATTTTACTTGGTACATCTGAAACGGGATTTGGTTCCGTGTGATTGTCTTGTGTCCAACCTGTTGCTTGGTTCATTTTTTAAACTGGTTTGGTTTTCTCTGTTTTTATTTCATTAACCTGGTTTGCCATCTATTTGGTATTCAGATGCAAATCATATGAGAAAGCTAAGAAAAAATTAACTATCCTGGAGGCTCCCAATGTCCTCACAATTGCATTGAAGCGATTTCAGGTAGCTATCATAATGAAGAGTTTAAATGTATTTGTGCTAAAAGATTTTTATTAATATGTTTGATTTTGCAGTCTGGAAAATTTGGAAAACTCAACAAGCCGATTCGCTTCCCAGAGATCTTGGACTTGGCACCTTATATGAGTGGAACAAGTGACAAATCGCCCATATACAGGCTTTATGGAGTGGTTGTTCACTTGGATATCATGAATGCTGCATTTTCTGGACATTACGTCTGCTATGTTAAGAATGTCCAGAATAAATGGTTCAAGATTGATGACAGTACGGTATGTTGTTTTTATATGAGTACATATTTTGCATAAAGTTTCATTGTCAATTTTCAGCTGTTTGCCTAAAGTTGTGTTGGTAGTCGGATTGTGTTTGGGTTTATTACTAGGAATAGTTTCATACACTGTGCGAATGTTTTGTATTCTTTATGATCTATGAGAACTTGTTGTCAGGTATGTCAGAATCTTTAGTTTCCTGGTAATAAGTTTGGAGGGGTGAAGAAAATCTGTTAAATAATCCTCTTTAAGGTCTATTATGTGAACTGTGAGGAAGACACATTGATCAGTTAGTTTGAAGGAATCTGTTATCCATATTTTTTGATTCCCTGTAATGTACTCTTTTTGTTCAGCTGTAATGTTTACATTGATTCAAAATTCTGTGTGTCGGTGAACTTTAAATTAATCCGTTGTTGGCCACTGCTTATCAGGTAACTCCCGTGGAACTTGAAAGAGTGTTAGCAAAAGGTGCCTATATTCTTCTTTATGCTAGGTAAGTTGTGCTTTGTTGTTATTGAATCAGAATGAAATCGGTTGAACTTTGTCTCTGTTACTTAGTAACCTATTAATTATTTTTGTAGATGCTCACCTAGGGCCCCAGGATTGTTAAGGAAAAATCCTTCCAAAATCAGTGCCAAGAATACTCTTTTCAGTTCAAGATCCGCATCTGCACGCTCAAATGTTGTCCACCTCCAGCCTAATTTAATTCCTCCTGATAATACCGGGAGCGTTGAATCCTTCTATCTGAAATTCCACCGCCTTCAGAGGATTTTGGAAGAGGATTCATCAAGTGACAATTTCTCTTTCACCAGCAGCAACTCAGATGAAGGATCATGCAGCACCGATAGTACTCGGGATTCAACAAGTACCGAGGACCTCTCTGATTACATCTTTGGAGGGTGGAACAGCCCGTGGAAGACCATGTCTGATTCTGACACGACGTCGTCTTCTTCATCACCTTTGTATGCCAGCCATTCACCCCAAACAAATCGGTACAGAACCGGTCAATCAAATCATGGTATGGAGGATGATCTCTGGGATGGATTAACTGGGAGGAGCCGACTGCCAAGTTCAGATGGAATGGGAGGTGAGCCTCTTCTGCATTCTGATACATATAAACAATGTAGAAAGTTAGATAGTAGCAATAGTTGTAGGGAGACTGACTCGGCGAGGAACCCTTTCGACGATGTAAAACGTCGTGTATCATTCAGAAGATCGGTGAGCGAAAGAACGGATTAGGAACATCAATGAATAGAGGTAAATAAGAGTGGGAGAAGGGATGTATGTAATGTACTTGGTTTTTTTGTAGCTGGCGTTGTTAAAATATCGGCCATTACCATTTTGTACAAGTTCTCCGCCCGCCATATGAGTAGCTGCGAGTGTATAGTTTATAACGTCTGGCAACTTTTCAGAAACGAGTCAAAGTCGGGATCTATGAATCCTAATCAATTGATTATGTGGAAAACCTATAAAATTATCAATAATAAATTCATTTACTTTAGCAATTCGATTTGTATGTTTCAATTGATTCGTATGCATTTTCTCTTGTGCAGAAGTGTTTTGTAAATTCTCTTCGAGGTTTACAATTCCCATGTTATCAGCGAAAATATGTCGCATCATAATCAACGTAATTAAACTACCCTACATAAAATAAAATAAAATAAAATTATTTAAAAAGAATTATTGATCGAAAATTTCTTAAATTTACACATCAAATAGTAACTACACTTTCTATATGTAATATTTTATTTTGGCCTTCAAACTTGTTCTTATATATTTCCCAGAAAAATGTAAACAAAACTGTAAATCCATAACCTTTTTTTTAAAAAAAATTACAAGAATGAATTATTTTGTATTTGAAATGATTGGAATGTCAGGGTATATTTGTTCATTTCTGTTTTTGTCAGTTCAAGTTTTGAAAATATGAAAATGTCTAATTTTGATATTACAATTGTAAAAATGTCAGGGTATGATTATACATATGTTTAGTATTCATCGTTGTTCATTATTGTTCATATGTCTAGAGAACAAAAAGTGACATTTTTGCATTTTAAAACATGAAATTTGACATTCATATAATTTTAAACTAGAATTTAACATAAACAAAAACGAATAAATATACATTGATATTCCTATTATTTCAAACTCAAAATACGGTGTTTTTTTAGAAATATCACTCCACCTAGCAGCCTATTCGGTTAGACTACTTGGTCCAAAAAATGTATGCAGGGAATCCATCATACGACAATGTTTTATGCAATGCTTCCGCACCCTTTCTATTCTTTCTTTTATAATTTTTTTCTTTTATATTGTATTATCTCTCTGTGTAGTACTGTCTCATCTTATTGTCGACAGCGTAATAGAAAGCGACAAAACTGTTGTATTAACTCGTCTATTTTTTATATTTATCAAAGATTTTTCCCTTAAATATTGTTGTTTCTATAAAAATAGGTGAATCGATCACTGCATTACACCATTCAAAACTGATTGATTTTGAAGAGAGAGCCTTGAAATATTTTACACAATTCAAAACTCATAAGTTGGAACAGGACGTAGAAAAGAAGTGAAGAAGGAGGAGCAGTATAAATGAAGAGAAAGGCAAAGTGCAGGTGGTGGGGTAGGAAGACTGCTTCAACTAACTCCCACCAAACAGGGCACTATCACCATTACATATATGCCCATCTCCATTTCCATACCTCTCAACCCATACTACTGGTCCCATCCAATCCCTTCCAGTTATGGACATTATTATGACAAGGACTCGTTTGGCTTCATCAACTTCAAATGACTATCAATTGAATTGACACAAATTGAAAAGATATGTATAATAAGTTGTGAAACTATATAGTGCCTTAGCTTACCCCTCGTCCCTGGGTTCAGCGGTTAAGTTGTCTAACCCCAGTCTTGGTGATCGCGGGTTCGATCCTCCGTAGAGGCTCTGGGGACGCATACAGATTCTAACACGCCGGTTCGTCGGGACTAGCTGAAAGACGTCTCCCTACCCTTAATCTTAAAATTTTGTAACCCAAAAAAAAAATAGTGCCCTAGCCTTAGAATGGATTCTTAAGCATACTTGAACTCCTTATAAATACATTTTCCTTATAAATTTATGATTCATCATAGATCCATATACTTCCACTCAAACTATGTTTAAATTGCTTATGTTGGGGTCCAATAAATCACACGTGTTTGCTGTTTTACGTTATTTAAGATAATGAATAGAATATAAATAAATTAACTAAAACATCATCATTAAAATTTGCATTGTAAAATAGTATTAACAGTATGGAATGAAGTTGATCCTGATAGAGATACGAATATGAAGAATGGATATAATTAGGGTTGAATGAGTAAAGAAAAAAAGATTTGGAAAGAGCAGGCCACAAACATTTGATTAGGCATGCTATTTGTATTAAGACATCATCATCTTAAACTTACATTTCATTACTCAAATTAAGGTCAACAAAAGTGGCTCTATTATTACAAACTCTACTCCATACGCCGCCTGCTTTGCTTTGCTTTTCCCCCTCCATCAACCTAAAATAGGGTTTTTTTTCAAAGAAAAAGGGAACATACAGATAATATATGTACTGAGCTCAGACTTCTTGATTATTACTTCTGCATTTACGGGATTCAGTAAACATATTTTAACATCAATAGGTTGTAACTAGGTTTCGTTGTTTTTTGGCCAATATAATTAGGGTTCAATGTGCTTTTGATTTTATCAAGAAAACATGTATTTATGCAAGAGAGAGTCATCGCTTAAGTATATTGTTAAGAAGTCCATGGTCAAAGGAGTATGATTAATCACAGTTTGTGTCGAAAGAAACTTAGTAAATTATGTTAGCAACTTGGTCAGCTGTAGAAACTTGAAATGAACCTGAATAAGAGCAAGCTCAAAGATGGTTCTGCCGATCGAAGGAAACATTTGAGAGGTTTCCAATGAGTTGCGGTGGGATTATGCATGAGATCACAGAGATTCATCACAAAGCAGATATTCAAACTTGTAAGGGGAAAATATTGGAGGTGACCACGGAGATGTCTGTGCAGTGTGGAGTTCGATATTAGTTCTCACCAACAAATTTGGAGAGAAGCTGCCGGAGCGGGTGGTTCAAGGTAGAGGTGCAAAACCAGTGATTTGAATCTCCCGATTCACAACTCGAGAAAAGAAGGAATCAGAATTAGACCGTGTATTACCCGATTTGATCGTTTCGGTTTTTTATTTCTATTTTCAAACTGATGGTTTGGGCCGGTTCCGATCGATTCAAGTTCAATAGTTTAGGTTCGATTCTTTCACTAAAAAGCAATTGAACCGCCGGTTCAGATTCATTGTCTTAAAAATCGGAATTGAATTGTGATTCAAGTGGTTCTAATAGTTTGAAACTGACGGTTCCAATTCTATTTCGCTAATTGCTGGCATTGTGTAATAGCCGAACAATAAACCGAACAAACCAAACCAACCTACTAATAAACCGAACAAACTGAACAGGATTTTAATTTGGTTTTTAATCGAACCGAATTTGTCTGTTCGTTTGGTTTGTTCGGTTTAATGGAAATATTTTCTCTGTCTTTCTTTTTTTTGAATTTCTTTTACCTATTTTAAAGTGTTTTGTCTTTTTTTATTTAATTGCAACTTGTCTATTTTATTTTAAGTATAGATTAATACTGAACTAAAATTTAAATAAAAATTCTAATTCATAATTTAAATCAAATAAATTAACATATCAAAAATATGTTTTTTTCAATTTTTGATAAAATTTTTCGGTTTGTTCAATTTATTCTGTTTTTAAATTGATGTGTTAATCCATCTATTTTCTATATTATTCGAAAACTTTTAATTTAAATACTATTTTCACTTAAAAAAATGAATCCATCACGATGTCATATTAACATTGGATACCTACAAATCAATTTCATGTAGGAGACTTGCATATCAATAAATTTCATATTGACATTTTCATTTTTTTTCTCCTGCTTTTTTAAACACGTTTATAATTAATTATTCTATTTTAGTTAATATTCTTTTATTCTAGTAAAATAAAATTAAATTTCTAGTGTTTTCTGTTATTTTTCTCTCTAATGAGTCTTATTCATTAATTAATTATTATATTTTTATTATTTAATAAAATACTTTTCAATTATTGATTAAATTATTTAATTAAACTCTCAAGTATTAACAAATATAAATTGAAAATATAAAAATTAATAAATTAAAACAAACTAACTAGAATGTAACAAATAATATTAGTTTCTCATTGCATGCATGCGGGTTCAACCTGGTTGATTCGGCAGTGTACAATGTCATGCTATTGTGGGTTCAGCCTAGCTGATTAGACGACAACATGGATATCGGCATTTCTTTCATATATATATATATATATGTTGTACCATAAATCCTAAATTTTAAACCCTAAAAATGTGTCGTACCATATATAATTGTTAATTTTTGGTACAATATAATTTATAAATATACAAATATAAAACGACATGAATGATAATATTAAATTTTTATATTAATTATGTGCCAAATAATGATATTTGACAAAAATTAATACGATATGACCATAACACGGATGGTTATTCCTTGTCAAATGGCACAAAAGAACAAAAATTACAGTTTGACTAGAGCAAATGGTTGACATGTAGTACCACTGTACTGGTGGGTGCAAAGGCAATGAAATTTTGTACTTGTGCAAACATTACCGTTTATAAGATCACACGATTTGTTAATATATATTTATAATATGACACGAATAATATTAATTTAATTTTTAAATTTTTTTAGCACAAGTAAATAAAAAATAGTAGGAAAAAAATTGATTTTGGTCTGAAATGTCATATCCTGCTGTTCTGACTTAAACTCCATGCACTATAATCGTCACAAACGGGAACAGCTATCCCTCGAATCCAACAGAATCCCCATACTGTCAAGCTGGAAATCTTGATTGGACAGAATTCTTGCAAGTTCATTAAGTCAAATCCATCCATTATCTGCATCGTTTTTTCCCGTCAAACAATGCACACACACACAAAGAGACAAAATATTACAGATAGATCACAAGTTTACCTAAGAGGATCCAAGATTTGAGAAGAAATTCAAGTTGGGTTTTGATTGTTTGGTTTCTTCTTTTCGAATATAAAGCTAGAATTCAAAGAAAGTTACTTAATATTCAGTTTCTGCTACTCTATCTATTCTGAAAAGTAAGAACTGGCAAAGCAGCCTGAAACCCTAGCCACGTTCTCACCTGCCAAAGCTTTAACCACTTCAACACTCCAAAGCCTGTGAACCGAAATATCAGTCCCCAAGGCGGAACTGTTTCGCCAGCTCCTGCTTCTCTGCCACTCACGCGCATTCAAGCTTCCCAGTATTCTCATCTTGCAAAAGACTTTAAACACATTGAAGCTTCTAATTTTTTCATTATAAACAGTTCTATGAAGTAATCGTTACAATTTCAGTAAAACAAGAAGAATTATTAAAGTGTTCATAGTATAATTAATCTGATAAATTCTACTGTCTAATCAATACTACTCGTAAGTCTGCCTTCTGAACTATCACCATTGATTATAAAAAACTCCCAACACATTATTCTGAACTTCAAGATATTGAAAAAATGGAGTATCAAAAACGAAACACCTACTTAATAATAATAATAATAAAGCCTTCCCTAAATAATTCACAGTGTTATAGTCCAAAACATCGAACTCATGATGATAATCAGAAGACTAAACGAAAAGAACCCTAATAATGCGGTGGAGGTCTAGCTGTTGGGGTCCATATGACATCAGAGCCTACATGACAACTATACATTGGAACTTGGCCGCCACGTCCATGACCACTATTATTATTCCCACTCTCACCGCCTTGACCGGATACTGCAGGTGACTGCGCCTCTCCATTCCCACCTGAACCCGAATTCCTCGCTTCCTCTTCATCTGGTAAACGGTGATAACTCGGGTTATTAAACGACGACGCAATAACAAAAACTGTTCCCGCCGCAACCAAGCTTCCAGCAACTAACCCGCCGACGATCTGGCACTGCGGGCCCGCCACAGTTATAGTAAAATTATCTGGGACGTTAACCGGCATGGTTTGAGGCAAGAAAGTAGCTGATATAGATAATATATCAAATCTTCCTTGAAAAGCAAACGTAGCGCCAGAAGGTTGACGCAAAGTAACATTCAATACAGTACCAGAGCCTGTAAAAACGCAAACACCAATGTTTTTTCTCCGACAAAACCCTGTAATAGCTTCAACAACATCGTTGCCACCAGGAATTTCAAGAATGTAAGGGCTCATAACAGGCTCAGGGTCACGAGTAATAAAAACGGGTGGCTTAGGTTTGTTTTTGGATCCAGGAGGGCGTCCACGAGGGCGACGGACAACTTCGATGGTAGCACCATCGGTGGAGGAGGAGGGTTTGGGCTTGGCGGAGTCATCTTCGGAGTCGCGGGAGAGTTGGAAGTTGGGGGGAAAGGGGACGGCGTGAGGAAGAGGAGGGGGGAGTTTGGAGAAGAGCGGAGGAGAATCGTGTTGGGTTTGGTTTTGTTGTTGGTTTGTAATGTATTCGCCTTTCATGGTTGGGATGTGGGTTTATAAGATGGAGAGGGAATAATATAATAAGAGAGAGATAAGATATGGAGAGAGACAGAGAGAGAGAGAGAGAGAGAGAGGAAGTGAAGAGAAGGGAAAGAATAGTTTATAAAGAGAGAGAGAGAGAGAGGAGGTGGAGGTGGAGGTGGAGGTGGGTGAGCTTTGAAAACAAGCAAAGACTAATGGCGCCGCTGGTCGGGGATGAAAGTTGGGTCCACTTTACCCACATGTCTTCAAATGGGGAGTATAAATAACCGAGCTACTCGCAAAGTACTCGACTTTGAATTCGGTAAAAACTCTTCTGTATTTAATTTGACTTCGAATTCGTGAAATTTTAAACGACTCGAACTTAAATACTAATTCGTTTACAGTCGTACTTCAAACTCTCACAACACCTTATTTATAGACGTTTCAAATATCTGGATTTATTACTTTTTTAAATACACCGAATATACATATTTTTAATTAAAAATATTCAAATCTATATATATTAAATGGTTATTTTTGTCAAATGAGCAAAAAATTATATAAAAAATAATAAATAAAATAATTTTGAAGCAGTACTTAGGCAAAATGATAAAGAATTAGAGATATGGGGGGACAAAAAATTATTGGTATGTGATAGACTCATAGAACTATTCTACTTCTTTACCTTATTTGGTATGGTTGGCTTCGTGACGTGACCTATTTGGTCTAAAAACTTGAATATGAAATTAATTTATTATAATGCAACTAATCTATGTGGAATTCTAATACGCTTTATTAAACATTTTGTATATTTTATTAACTTTTATAAACTATGTAAAATTAAAATTATTATTTTATAAAATAAATGAAAATTTTAAATTTGTTTTTATTATAACTATAATTTATTATTTTATTAAATAATTTATTTAAAGGACTCGTACTAAAACTTGAGTTTGTAAGGTTCTTCCATATGGAAGTCTGACTTTTCTGAGTGGGTCGTTTGTCAAAATTAGCTTATCTAATCATTGAAGAAAATTTCAAATATTTCTTTATTCAAATTAAAAATATTCTGTTATTATTTAGCGATATTACTAATAATTTATATGAATTATACATTATGGTAATGTACCCCTGATTGCGTAGATCAACTTACGTAAAGTTGTTCTAACTTGACTAGAGATTTTAGGTTCGAACTCTGAGTACGCAGCTGCGTTAAAACTCGGTTGAGAAAACTTATGATAAATTAGTCTGTGGTGTTTATAATACCTTGTGGTTTAGACAAAAAATACTTAATGGTAATATTTCCTATAAAGAGGTTAGTTTTCATGAGAAAAAACTTGCAATATGAATTTTAAGCTTAAGGCTTCGTTTGTTTGGAGGAATTCATTTTTCAAGAAAATATTTTCCTGATTTTCCAATATTTTTTACCAACAGAAAATGAATCAACAAAATTATAACTTAAAAATCAATGGAAAATAATTATTATTTTTAACAAATTTTTTAAAAACATATGTCTCTTATCTAAAATATAAAATTATATATTTTTTACATTTTTAAATATTTAAATATGTAAATATGGCATACCAGAAAATATGATTTTGAAACATGGAAAATATTTTCCGTAGAAAAATAATTTCCGCCATACAAACGGAGGGTAAAAGATATATTTTTTGACAGGCATTTGATAATCGATTTAAACACTTAATGTAACATCCTAAATTTTCAATAAAATACGAAAATTTTAAATAAAATACGTAAAAATACACGTAAATTTTTCGCGAATTAATTTAATTAATAATTCAGATAGTAATATAAAATTTTTAAGAATTTAAAATTGTAAAATTATAAGTCGATCGTGAAAGGCAAACGACGACAAGTAAATTATTACGAAGGGAGAGATAATAAAATTCTTCGCGCTCATTTAAATAATTATTTTATGAGCAATAAATAATGGGGAGTTTACGACAATTATATTTAGATATTGAATTTCGAGAATTTCGAAACC
>CANYCX010039638.1:0-11761 GCA_948193385.1 Breynia disticha f. nivosa
TTCTTATCAGTAGAAAAAAATACAACATATTCATATCTTAATTAAAAAAATTATATTGTAAAATTGTCATAAAATCGTATTATACCTGTACATTCTCTATACTTTCATCTTCTTTATTTTTATTTGTAGTTAAGAAAAAAAAACACATAATTTAAGTAATATGACAAAAATATGTTTATAAGTTAACATAAAGAATGCATGACATTAAATAAACTATTTGTTTATAGAAAGAACTTTTTAATTTATATTATGACAAAGAAATTTATCCACCGATGTTTTCAATAAAATCTTATTATTTCTCCATATTAATTTCCTCACATCTACAATAAAATCTATTGATTTATTCATATATGATAACACAATTACTTGCAAATATACGTTACCACCACACATCGCCTGGATAATCAAACTAGTTTAAATTATAATTAGAATGTACATAAGTTAATTGACACTCTTATTTATATTATTAAAGAAGAAAAAAGTCTTAGAAATTTGACATGTGACATCATAATTATGCGACATATGGCAACAATTATTTACAAAAAATATTAATAAATTAGATAAATCTTTTTAAAATGCATATTATTTAGTAATTCACCAACTCTATTTTTGATATCACGATTAATTGATTTACAAATTTGATAATATATATAAATAAAAATATTGTATTATTTTCATTAATAAAATTATATTTGATATAAATTATATTTTTTATTTAATAGTAATTAGCATTTTTTTTTTAATTTACCAATTAGTAATTTTTTATAAGAAAATAGCTTACAAATAAAGTATATTATAATTTATATTGAGAAAATTAATATATGTCAACTCGCAGTATTGTGAGGGTTCAGTTGCTAGTTATATTCAAACTTAAAGTATAAATTAATATTGTAATTAGCATATTTTTTAATTTAATAATTAGTAATTTTTATAAGAAAATAGCTTACAAATAAAATATATTATAATTTATATTGAGAAAATTAATATATGTCAACCCGCAGTATTATACTGGTTCAGTGGCTAGTTATATTTAAACTTAAAGTATAAATTAATATTAACATTTTTTTATTGAAATGTTTGCTGAATTAAATTATGAAGGTAAATTTAAAACATTAAGTAAAAATTATTTTTGATTTTGTATAATAATAAATATTTTAGAACAAATCAATTTTATAAACATATTAGTTATTTGGGAAAGAATATAGTATCTCTAAACTTGAATAATTCTATGATATTTATCGTTAAAGTACGGGCCAAGGGCGGGGAACATCCTTTCAGGTAGGCTGGCGATCCAGTAAAGGCCTGCATGCCCCGCTATGGCTCCAGGATTCGAACTACTCACCTTTAGTGTGAAAGTTGAATCCCTTAACCGCTGAATCTATGGACGATGAGTGTCGTTTGAGATAGTTAATAGATAGGGAAACAAGTGTAAAAGCAATTGCCATCTCAAAACTCTAGACCTTAATAGATAGGGAAACGACCCAATTTATCAAGCTTTGGTTATTACTTCAAATACCAGTCAAGCATGGAGATAAGGATATAACAACAATGGCAATTCATACCAGCGAGAAGAAACAACATAGACCAGCTTTAATTAAGAAAGAATATACAAGCAATTCAAGTAGTGGTATCATATGATAAATACTATCATTACAACACTCCAAATATTGATAAAATCTTCAATATAAGATGAGTTATTCTAATGACAGACAAGATCTCTCATAGGATTTCCTTTAACTCCAGTTGGATTTGAAGATGGTAATGAATCCTTCTTACAACCTTGGTGCAATACGAGGAGTATCCCATTCAGTTACGATGTGGTTTCGGGTAATCTCCTTCAGATTGCGGCAACCACTCAACGCCATTGTCAGCTCAAACTCATCGCGAAGCATCTCAAGTACTTTGCGAACGCCCTTTTCGCCTTCAGCAGCCAATGAGAAAACAACAGGCCTTCCGATCTGAAACAGGGAAAATGGATTAAATGAGTCATTAATTATGGAGAGATTCAGGCAGGACTGTCTTCATCTTCAGTGTTTCTAACCATTTGAAGCAACAACTACTTACGAAAACTCCAGAGGCTCCAAGAGCTAACGCCTTGAAAACATCTGTTCCACGGCGAACTCCACCGTCGACGAAAACAGGAAGACGGCCTTGTGCAGCTTTCACAACCTGGAAGTTGACGATGTTAGTCATCCCTTAGAAGTTACACTTTATGAAGCATACTTGGAAAACATTGTTTGATGAAAAAAAAAGTCCTAAGAGTTCATTAAAATTGCGAGAAAGTAGGCAAGCTTCAGCTCTTACATACCTCTTCCAAAGCCATAATGGTAGCAGGAACATAGTCAAGCTGACGAGCTCCGTGGTTAGAGACAATAATTCCTGCAGCTCCACTCTGTATGGCTATCCTTGCTGCATTGATGAAAATAATTTGAGCTTACATCACATAAATGAATCTGCAAACTAATATTTGAGAGAATTTTTCGTACAGATAGTGGAAGGAGGGTTGATTAGGTTTAGGTTTACTTACTATCCTCGGCAGTGAGGACTCCCTTCACAAGAATTGGCAATGATGTGATTGTTTGAAGCCACTTGACATCCTGGCCAAAATGCAATGCACAATATTAAGTTACAGAGTCCATGATACAGTCAGAGAATCACGGAAGTTGATGAAGAAATCAAACCTTCCAGCTCAGTGATCGGTCAATTTGGCCAGCAACATAGGAGGCTAGTCCAGAATCATTAGCCTGCACGATCGGTTTAATGAAGAATTCATGGTAGATGAAAATGGCTTATCAAATTGAAAGCTACCATAGTCGCTTACCTGGTCCATCTTGCCAATGTCTAAGCCCTCAAAGTTCTTCAAAGTCAAAAATGGTGGCAAAACGAATCTACAGGGGAACAAATTGAACAATTATGTAACTCAAATTTCAAACTGCAAAACCATATTTGGCGATTTCTTTCATTGTTTCTTCTTCAGTGAAATAAATTTTGAACAGATATGTTTGTATCCTTTAAATATTTCAACAAATATTCACCTGTTCTTGATATCTGCTTCCCTCCGACCAAGTCTTGGAGTATCGACAGTGAGAGCAATTGCCTTGAAACCAGCTCTCTCAGCTCTTCTCACAAGCTGAGCAACCACATTTCTATCTTTGTACACCTGGATCACAAGCAAAACGATTCATGATTGGTTACAGACAAAAATAGAGAAGACAAACTTTCAAATCTTCAGAAATATTAGCAATCTTCAGAAACAAAGGTTTCTAATGTCACCAATAAGTCAAGAAACAGCAAAAAGAATAAATTTATTCACATGGAATGACTGCTCTTGTATTAGTTACAAGTAGGAAAACCACAACAGATTTTGAAATACTATTTAAGCATATTTAGTTCTTCTATGTTTAATTCTCCAACAGTTTCTAATGTATTTAGCAGATAGAGAAAGGTTTCACGAAGAATATAAATAAAACAACAGACCAAGAAAATGAGTTCGATTTCTCAAACTCACATAGAGCTGGAAAAAGCGAATGCCAGGACCGGTTGAAGCAACCTCCTCAACACTGGAAGTAGCCCATGAGGACAATGTCTGAAAAGAAATCATGAACTTGGTAAAGCAGGTAATAAAACATATGGTGTGGTAAAATCATTTCAATTATGGATCGAAATGCGAAAGAATCAAACCATGATGGTGTTTGCTGCAGAAGCTGCCCTTGCTGTTGCATACTCTCCTGCAAAGATAACAATTAACAGTCAGAAGAAATTTCTTCTTTTGTTTCCGCTTATAATAAAGCTGTCGAATTCAGGGGAATGAACCTTCAGGGTGGGCCATTTTCTGAAAGGCTGTTGGAGCAATCATGATGGGCATAGAAATCTTGAAGCCCAAGACAGTTGTGGTCATGTCAATCTTGCTAACATCAATAAGGATGCGGGGTCGGAAACTGTCGACAATGAAACGATTATGAATCAGAAAATGAATCACAGAATCAAACAACGAACAAGTGAAAATTAAGATATGTCAGAATCAAAACTGTTCATGGAAGTCTGCAATCTGAAAGCAAAACTTAAGATATGTTCATATACTACCAGATGCACAAAAGTGAATCTAGAAATGGAAAGAATCAATTTAGACGATTGATTGAGGAAGAAAAGAACATACAGAATCCGAGAGAAGGCGTCACGGTTCTCCCTCAGGGTCCACTGGTCCTCAGCACCTGATGCATAGTAGTCATAAACCATCTGAGGCAATTTCTCCTTCGCAATTGCCTGGTATTCCATAACATTTGTGATCTCCCCCATTTTCCTAGTTTCTTACTTAGAACTCTTCTACGGTATCTCTATGTCCTGAAAAAATGTTCAACTTTTGTTAGGACTATTTTGACTTCAAACTTGCACTATACTTGTCGTATTCAGGCAATCATAATAAACCAACATAGAAAAAGCCACACCTTTTGGAATCAAATTGCCAGAACACCATTAGAGTAACACAAAATGAACGTAAATTTATCAGCCAGGCCTGTTTTTATTTATTCAAACTCATGCAACATTCTGGTTTATAGATTATGTTCAAATGAATATTCAAACTATATGAAATTTCAAGCTGAGAAGCTAAAACACAGACACCAATCAATAGAACAAACCGTAAAGCTGCAAACTTTGGTACAATTCAGAAGTTGTCAAAGAAACCTGAACGAGGTAGCAGTGAAGAAGAAGCTGGAAATAAAAGGAGAAAGAAGAAACCTTTTAGGAGCAGTGAAGAAAGAGAGGAGAAGCAGTGAGTGGAGAGAAAGAAATGAGAGGAGATAATGAAGGGAGTGAAGTGTGGAGCATCCAAGTGATGCAAGCAAACGAAAATGGCATATTGTTAAGCAAATAAAATAAAAGGAAGTTGAAGATAATGACAAAAATAAGAGGTTGGGGATGAAATTTGAGAGGAGGTGTGTGTGGATTGGTTTTTCAAGGCTGGAATTCGCAGCCAAATCTGCTTCATCACTGTTTGACACTCTTGTGGAGATGCATTTTTTGTTCATTATTATGGCTACTAAAAATTATCATTATTAGTTTTCCTCATATTTCCCATTGCAAAATATTTATTTGTACGATTCAGGTGGGTTTTCTGTGCTCAAATTTTGTACCAAAACGCGACATTAAATTAAAAACTTTCAATACATATAAAAGATAGAAAAATCAGCACAAAAATTTTATTACTTTCACCAACTCAGACAATAAAAATGAACGATCCTACGAGAAGGAATAACACTATATAGACAAAAACTATACAAGAAGGAATATAAGGAGGGACGGCTGCTCCTGCTATCCATGTTGAACATCATAACAAAAAAAAATGAATGTTTTCTGTCTTGAATCTCAAATTGGAAAGACCAAGTTTAGATTGAACATGGTAATGTAATATTATATGGTAGAGGTTATGTAATATTGAGAATAGATTAAAGGTGAGACTATTTTTGTTTATTTACTCAATTAAAAAATAGAATATTGTCAATGGAATAACAATTTACGTCATTGTTGATTTAAATTAAAGACCGTCAATTTATATTGAGCATGTTATAATGACATGCTACGTTCTATCGAATATGACATAAACATTAAAAATATAAATTTGTATGTTGTCATAAACATGTATTTACAAATCGTATTAACGTATTCAAAATCGATAGCTCTAGATTAAGCACTTTGGGCAACTAAAAACTCTACCAAATGGCATTGTGAGTGAGTAGCCTCACCTCCTCAACAATCCCATTAACTGAATCCTCTCTTCTCACATTGGCATACAATGAACAGGAAATTCTTCAATTTCATAATCTTTTATGCAGCCAGCCACGTGAAAGTTGGAATCTGATTAATAAATGATGCTAAAATGCAGTGATCTGGGCAGCCAAAACTGTAGCCAAAGAGGACGAATTATCTCTGAATAATATTGTTTATCCCTTTTTGGATTTTTGGGAAAAATCGAGCGCCCCTTAAAAAAGAATGATTGCGCGGGCGTGCCAGAAAATTATAGTATTTCCAAACTGAGAAAAAATCAAAGCAAGTCGTTAGAAATCAAATAATGCGCGCGTAAATCTGACTTCATATTCAAGCGATTGTAGCGAAATAATAAAGGGGGCGACTTTATAACTCTAAAGGTCCTTGATTCAATGATGACAAAGCAAATCGCCAATACCAATATTAACAAATGCGAAGTAAATAGCCATGAACATCAAAATAAAATGCTGGAAACTATAATAACAGTGACAAAAATAAGAACAAAAGTGCTGGAAACAAAAAACAATGACAGAAAAATAAAAAGAGTAGCCGAAAACTGAAGAAGACGGCAATTCCCGCCTGGGGCGGAAGACTTTTTCCAGTGACGAATTGCAGAAAGCCTAAAAGGAGGTCTGAAAACGTAGACTGCAAGCCGAGAGCTGAAATAGAGTCAGGGTTAGTAGAAAGTGGGGCCAGTGACGGAGAACACGGCCAAGGACAGAAGGCTTTTTTCCAGAGACAGGGGGTTGGTAATTTAGATCGGAGGTTGGAGAAGTAGACTGCAAATTTTGAACTGGATCGGAAGCAAAAAAGGCCAAGGGCAATGGTGGTTTGGTTGAACGTAAAAAATGAAGTCTGTCAAAGGAAAAGTCAGGGGCAGCAACAGGAACTTACATGGTCGACATGTTTTTGTCAGAGTTGTTTGAGTTGAGGTGTGTACTTTTTTTTTTCTCTATATTTATAATACATTATAATCCTTGGCAAAAAATTAATATCTTCTTGATTGATCATTATTTCCTTAGACAATAAATTAAATATTTGCTTCATCTTTTTGCATAAAATCTTTCCTTTGGCAACCCAAATATTCTCAATTGACTGATTTGTTGTCTTGCCTTTGGCAAATATTGATATCTCCTTCCTTATATCTATATATCTGATTTATTCTTTTTTTCGGCGCATTAACTCCATAATATTTTCTGCCGTAACTGTCGTAACGGGTCAAAAAATTTGTACCGATAATTGTCGTTATCCGATTAATTCGGCCCGTGGGCTAGAATTAATTTTGGCATAAACAAAACCAAACACCAAAACACCAACGAACAACTCGGCTCATTAGAGAATAGACTCCTACATTATATACAGTGTCATTCCCAAATCCCACATTATTATCTTGGCATCTTTCAGTGAACTCTAATGCCAGAAATCTAAGTGGCCACACTGCATAATTTTAAAACAAAAACCAACCTAACTTAACCAAACTGGTCAAGTTATCAACATAAATTTATCAAAATATTGTTCCCTCCACATTTTCTCCTGTATTTATAATAAATATATAATAAATTTCAAAAAAAATCTACACCATTAACATGAATAAAATATATAATAATATCTCTCCCCATAAATTTATTGCTGTAACTTTTTACATTACTGAGTAGGAATGTTGATCTTATTTCAAATGTGTATGAATTAAAATAGAATCTCAAGAATAATAAATAGTTGAAGCATGAGAAGTGGACGAGAGAGAGACCAAGGGTTGACCTTGAAAACTCTTTGACAAATAAATCTTGTGATGCGATGCGATAACCCATCCAAGATTTAGCAGCGCCGCCTCATGCGCTCCGCCACGTGTGCTTGTCTTTCTCTTGTATTCCAACTTACGCCCTCTGTTAACTTCAATTAATTTATGCTCCCCCCCTTTCCCTTACATTTGAATTGAACTAGCTGCAGTAATGATATAATGCACCGAAAAACTTTTATTATACTTGTTTTAAATTTTATCAATAAATATTTTATAATAACAAAAAATTCAATAAAAAATCATAGTATTTATGAATTAAATAATTATTATATAAACAAAAATTATTTTATTGAACATCTTTTATTATAGATTTTAGAATATTTTCTTATATATTATATTATTTATAAAATTGCATACGTTACTTTCATTGTCTCACCCTTTTGATTTTAGAAATAGCAATGTACATTTCTCAGTGATGAAAAAGGCTTGGGGGTACAAACCGACGGGCAAAAGAGTCTGTCCTTAATTTTTATTGATAGTTAATGCGAAACAGACAACTAGTATAAACTGTATTTTTTGAAACTTGAACAATAACTTGAGATCTAGAGGAATTAAAAATAGGCACGACAAAATCAAGAAAGTTACCTTTTCTCTAGGTCAAGTTGACATCGTAAAATCATTCATCTTGTTCACAACATTAAGTGTAGGAACAAGGATTGCACGTTCTTGTAAGTAAATCTCACACTTTGAATTTGTTAACAAATTAGTGTATACTATCAACTATTGGTGTAAGTGGTTTTGTGTTATTTTTAATAAGAATGTCTTTTGGATATCAAAGAAGTCCTATCCAATCATTTTAACATAAAATTATGCAAATTTAGTGACCACTCAAAAAATATGGTGGCTAAATAAATTTAACGAACAAAAAGTGGTCGCTAAAAGTGGTTGCTAAATAAATTATCGACCACGTAGTCGTAAGAATGACGATTTTTGACACGATAACATGATTAATGAGTACACGATTAGAATGACATAAATGACACAGATTCAATTTTTGTAATGTTTATATAATAAATAATGATATTTGATAGAAAAATCATTGAAATGATTACGACCTTTTAATCTGAATTGTCACCCCTACGTGGTCGCTAAATGGAGCGACAAGATTAATCACGAGGTTACAAAAATAGTGACCACGTGGTCGCAAAATAACAATTGCCTCTCTGTTGTTAGCATGAACTCCTCGACTTGTTGCGCCATAGTGAGTCGTAGGATCTCGATTTGGTTCCTTAGCTTGACAGTCTCGAGCGAGATCTGAGCTACGCACATGGCCACACATCAAGGCGCCTGAGTCTGGTCCAGGAAGTGATCATTGGAAGCATAACCGACAACGAAGACCAATTTTCCCCTTCTAGAGCTTCTAGCAGCCTTGAAGTAGGCCTTGCACTTATCCTGATGAGCCTTTGGCGTGCCAAAATAAGAGGACATCTGGGAGGGGATATCGTGGGTTTGAGCCTAGATATATGAACAATGTTGGAATAGATTTTAAATTAGGAAGAAAATGAACAATGAAAAATAAAAGGGAATAATAGAATATATACAAAAATTCGCAAATCATTGGTCAACATACAACTCCTAATTTTCTCAAACATGCAGGTGGAAATGTTCGCTCTGACTTGCATATGATTGAGAGTTCAAATCATAACTCGTGAGGCCTCTAATAAATGAACTCAACTGTGCAATTGACTCCCTAATTATATATTCCAAAAATGCCTATAATGCAACAAGCATCAACCTTTGCATGAACATATAACAATCATTACCCTTATACAAAAAAAATCAATTTTTGCATGTTAATGTGATTGCTTAAATTTAGAAACGTAACAATCTGAAAATTTCATAACTCTAATCCAATTCATAAATGTTGTCTATCTTCCAGTCAGGATTCAACATATAACTTGCCTTCTAGCACATCGTGTTTGTATCATCGGGCTTTAACTTAGGATGTCTGCAAACATCATGTACATCCATTCTTGCTTTCAATTATTTTTGAATTGTTAGAAACATTTAACAGTATTAAAAATATTATTAAATATATTTTTCTCAATGTGCATGACATATAGATTATATTTGATCTGTAATATTGGCCAGGTAGGAAAGGTCCCAAAATATACTTCTCTTCTTCAACTCAAAATGTAACGCCCCTAAATTTATTCTTTAGAAATGTTGAATTCTATCTTGGGATAAGCGTTGGCTAAAATAGATTGTGTCGAATTGTAGATGTCTAGAAAATAGATACAAGGGTGAAGTATGCCTAGGGCACACTACCATACCTCGGTCTTGTATTTTACACAACACACCCGGGTGACTCACACGATGGACATATGAGGGAGCATGGGGCCATGTATTTTACATATAGGTTCTAGGTGACCTACATGATCACTAACATGATCGTGCTTCTAATCATACTTTTTTACACATGAGTATCAAGTGAACCACACGACCAGCCACACGGGTGGTGTGTGAGACCGTGTGGGATGAATGACATGGATGTAACACCTAAAAAAATTTTAGTTAAATAAAATAATAAATTATGTTGAGTCTAAAAATAGGAAAATAATTACTGGAAAGTTTGAAAAATGAGAGAACTGGTTAGAAGGGGGCAACACAGGCTGAGCACGGGTCGTGTTGCTATATTATAGATTAAAAATTTAGAGCACGATCATGACGCATGCATTTCTCATGACATGTTGCCAAAAGACAGAACGCGGACATCAACAACGGCATATCAAATGCATATGGCCCAATTTAAGTGGTTAAATATCATAAGCTCAAAACTCATTTTAGAACACACTCATAGTTACCCACGCAGAGAATACATTCCCCTAACCCTAATCCCACCTAAAATATCCTAGATTAATGGAGGGAAAGAGGATGCTTTTGGCATACACTCTGAGGTAAGGCTCTATAATCTGTTATTACATGTGATTGCTGGTGGGTTTAGAGTTTTGATTAAGTTTGAGATTTTGGGTAATTGAGATGAATGTGGATGAGAAATTGCTATGGAGAATAATGGAGAGGGCTTTATAATGGCAGAATGATGTTAGGGTTTGAGAGAAAGGGGAAATTATGTATGCATGAGGAAAAAAAAATTAGGTTTTAGGGTTTATGTTGGAGGAAATAATTGAGGGTTTTGAGAAAATAGGGCTAAATGACTAATACATTGAGTAATGAATTGTGCAAGGGACGAGAATCGAAACCCAGAGCAGACTTAAGTGCCAGAACATCTTAACTTTGTGGGATTTGAGGTAAGTGCACCAAATTTATGTTAGTGTAAGCCCTAGCCCAATGCATTATTTTGTAACATTTATTATTGATTAATAAAATTATGAGGCATTTTTTTATCACTTCATGTATTGACCTGTAGTATGTGTTTAATAAAATATTCAAGAAATTTAATTAAGAACTTGAGGTATCAAGGTTGAGGACCTTAATAGTAGAACCTGGAAGTTATGAGATTAAAATTTTAAACATCCCTAGTCTCTTGTTGCTACGAAAATAGAAATGAATTAAGACTAGTATGTACCTTGTAGGTGATCATGTTCTACGAGTCACAGATATTTGAGATACCTAGCAAAGTGCATAGGTTCAATGTAGAACATTATATTTGGAGAGCGATCACTATTTACAATGTAAAATATTATCACTAGACTGAAAATCACTATCTCTCTTGTTGTAATTTTTAGTGTAATTTGATATACGCCTAACGTGACCGTAAAAGGTTAACAAGTGAAGGGATTGACCCTCTCATAAATGAGAGCAGATATCACTGGCCGCTTGATAGACAAGATTGGGAAGAGTGTGGCCGCACCCGAATGAAATGATTAGGTCATTTATTCGAACTTATCAATTTTTTCACAGAGATCAAGAAAAAGTGATTTAGTGCTAAGTAAGGGTGTTTGGGACATGCCTTATGCTAATCATGATATCAGAGGTCAAGGGATGAATTTGAATTGTAGTAGGGCTGTTGACACTGCCCGTCAGTTATTTAATTTAGGGTGATCATAGTGTCTTACTAGAGACCGCCTATGATTTATGAGTTATTAAACTTATTGCCTTTATTAAATAGTCCTACAGATCGCACATGGATGACGGAAAACTAAAAAGGATATTTTTGATTTTCACCTTAGGTCAAAATCCGACTATCGGACTGGATCGAGCATTTAGGCAAATTTTGGTAATTGGGCCCAAGATGGATGA
>CANYCX010039654.1:0-13828 GCA_948193385.1 Breynia disticha f. nivosa
ATGCAAACCTCTTCTCTTCCATGTCTTTGCCTCGGAGCGTTGGCTACAATCGCTTCACCCATACCAAATTATAATAAGGTCAACAACTAAAGTGACCTCAACTTGATTGACTAGACATTTAACAACCTTTTGTATATGACACATATATCAACTTGTTACCTACAAGAATTAGACTAACAATCCAACCCTCACATAAAAATTTGAATTTAGATTCGAGTTTGAGGAGAGCCGTCCCCGTGAGGAAGGAGCCTTGTCTCTCCCTCCAAATCCAAATTAGTTTCGACCAATATATCAGAAATACCAAGGATTCAGACAAAAAAAAATATATCAAACTTGTTGTACTTCATTATTGAGAATTAAGCTTTTAATTAATACACATGGTTCTCGAGCCAAGTGTTTAAATTTAATTATATATATTGTCAAAACTTGTTTGAAATAAGCATATATGTATGCTAACTTTTCAACTTATTGCATATGTCTCTTTGTTAAAAGTTGCTTTATTCTTTGTACTTTTTATTATTTGAAAGTAATTTATAGTATACTACTCCAATCAATCTTTCAAATTTTCTTAAAACTGCATGCAACTTATTACCACTTTCACTATTTTAATAACCCTCTTAATGACCATGCAATTTACTTCCAATTGAAGAAAAGATATTAAGCTTGTAGTGTGATTGTTTCATATTGTTTAAAAGTCGATGTTCAAATTTATTTATAACCATATTCTTTCTTTGTATTAGTAAAACTTGTTTTGCTTGGTTTTCTCTTAATCAACGTTAACTAATGACGAGTTTGTACCATTTGTCCGTGAGTTTAACGGTAAAAGAGGTTTAATCAACATACTAAAGATGAAAGATTTGACCATTGACTATGTAGCGGTTCTAAGAGAAACATATAAGTTCTAATTTAAAAAAAAACTAATAACAAGCACGTGAAAAGAACTAATAAGAGTGGAGGGTGGTGTGAGGGAGACGCGCGAGAACGGAGAAGAAAGAAGGGAGGAAGTTTAGTTGGATAGGAGAAGAAAGTCAAAGGGATTTGAAGAGGAATCACGTGAGATTCTTACAGGCTGGGAGTGGGACCTTCCGACGTGGAAGGAGTTGAAGTCATCCAATCCTGAGAAGCAGTTATTTTAAGACATGCATTGGTTTTAATTTTATAAGATGAAGTAGTTTGTTTGTAGCCGTCGATTTAAGGGAATGGATATGAAGTTACAGCTGTAAATGTAGGAAAGGAGTCAAAAAAGGAGGGGAGGGTTGGGTCCCACTTTCCGTTTTAAAACGTTTGGATTGTGTTAAACAGCTCTGCCTTTCCTGTCATGTGTTAAACGCTCTTAATTTTATAATCTTTTGCATTGTACAATCATTTTATTCCTTTCCTTTCCTTTCCATTTCCTTTGCTATGTACTACTACATGGCTTAGCCTTCTCTCAATTCTAGGCAACTTCTACCACCCTAATATTTTACGAAGAGAAATGAAAATAAACGAATTTAAAGAAGTAATAAGAGATGCAAATTTAAATTCGGTTTAAAATTGGTATTTTACCGGTTTGGTTCAGGTTGTGGTTTCAATCCTCTGACAAATAGTTTAGATCGATTCAAGCAGGTTTTGATTAGTTTGTTCAGGTTCGATTTTTCAACTCGATTACTACTGAAAGATAAACGATAAATAGAACAATACTAAAAAAAACACAACAAAAAGCAGTGTTACACAGGAATGTGATTTTTCAAATGAAGTAATTGTGTTCGAACAAAAACTTAATTATTTATGCAGATTTAATTATCTAGGTTGCAAAATAAAGCAATATTTAAAATGATAAATTCTAGAATTAATTGTAGAATAAGTATACGTCAAAAACAGCTAGCCAGTTCAAGTCTACAACTCGTAATTCAAACATAAAAACACTACAACTTGTCACGAATGATGACAACAACAATTTCTTCAATTTATGAACAAATATAATATTTTCTAAAAAAACAAAAAGATTGGCATGAAATTACACTAACAGACAATCTCAACAGTTTGGCTGTCAAATTACACTAATTAATCAGACAACATTTTAGGTGCAGAAAGCAAATCTTAATAAAACAATTAGTGTTGTAATTAACAGAATCTCTATAGTTTTCCTAGAAATGCTTAACACATACCCACCAACTTTACAAGACCCTGTTTCCTGGAAGAACCCTAACCCAACCCAACCATCTCTCTCTCCAAACCCCATCATGTTCATGCACCTTCTTCTCTTTATTTTTCTCGTATATAACCACCCCCAACATTCCTTTCTCCTCCTCTCACCATTCAATATTCCCATCTAATTAGTTTGCTCTCTCTTTCAAAACTAAACACCATTTTTTTGTCCACTCCACAGTCAGTTCTTAACATTCCAAACCAGCCCAACTACTTGAAACAAAAAATGGAACCAATGAACATTTATTGCTCAACTTCTTGTTCAGATTCTTCCTCTTCAGAGTCATCTTTCAATGGAAGTAATAAATCGAGAAATCCAAACAAGCCCGAAAGAATAAAGGGTCCGTGGAGTGCTGAAGAGGACAGGATTTTAACAAGGCTAGTGGAGCGTTATGGACCGAGAAATTGGTCGTTAATTAGCCGTTACATAAAGGGTCGTTCTGGAAAATCATGCAGGCTAAGATGGTGTAACCAACTTAGCCCAAATGTTGAACACCGTCCTTTTTCACCAGCTGAAGACGAAACAATTCTAGCTGCACATGCTAGGTATGGTAATAGGTGGGCCACCATTGCTAGATTACTTACTGGTAGGACTGATAATGCAGTTAAGAATCACTGGAATTCAACACTGAAGCGCAGAGCTAAAGAACAAGCCAATAATCCGATGGTTGATCTTAATTTTGATGAAAATGTTACGAGTAGTAATTTTATTGGTGAGAGAGCGATGGGTGAGGCGTCAGGATCTGGAAGGTTTATGAATTGTGACGAGGAAGATGAATTGACAGCATTGACGTTAGCACCACCGGGGATTGGTGGTGGAAGGGCGGAGAGAAGGGCGGAGAGTATGCCAGTTGGGTTTTGGGATGTGATGAGGAGTGTTATTGCAAGGGAAGTTAGAGAATATGTGAGTTCTACTTTGTCTGAAAGTAGTAATTCTGAGTTTCATGGATGATGAAGAGAAGGGATTAATGTGGAGGTGTTTAATTAATTTGGTGGTGTTAATAAGGATTTTTTTTTGTCTTATTTCATTTTCTTATGATTAAGTAAAAAAAATTAACTTGAATATGAAAATTAGTTTACGAAGCCTGAAAAATCTAAGGCATTGGACAATTCCTTTTCAAGAAGTTCATTTTGAGATGAAAGACTTCACACTGAAGTAACCTACATATACACCATGCCGGATTCATGAACCATTCGAACTTAATATTTTATTTATAAATATGTTCAATAAAAAACGAGTTGACTTCAAACAAATTTTTATAAATTCGAGCTCAACTAAATTATGAACAGTCCAATTTGTTTACAGGCTCAAAGTGTGAACAACTTTAAGTCTTTAACTAACCTAAGTAAAGCAGTAGAAATTACTTAAAATAATTAATTAAATTACTTAATTATTTATCCAATTCAGCTAATTTAAGTATCAAAATCTTTTAAGAAAATCATCTCACAACCATTTTCACCAACGTAGTTTGGCTTCAAAACAATGCAGTTTAGGGCTAAGAATCAAGAAAGCGTGACTAGCAGTCTCCAATCGAAACTTGCAGTTCCCCGCTCTCTCTCAAAACTCCAAGAACATGCACTTGAAATCTTAAAGGTAACTGAACCAATCTACCACTTCTGCTCTTTTTATTTTTGTATGAACTGAACATCTTTTCCTCTTAATTAATTATTTCTGTTGCTTTCGACTGATTGATGTCTGTGATAGTATCTTAATTCTGTAAGTTGAGGGTTCTATTTTCTAACCTTTTATCTTGCAGTTTGTTGTAATAGTTTTCCTCGTGTTAATTTTTTTATTTGTCTTCATTTTGTTGAACTGCAGATGAAGAACAATTCTGGTCCTAAACAATCTATGTTTTGTCTGAAATGGCCATGGGATGTTCAACAGCGCTCTAATAATCCTAATTTATGCACATTTGAAGCCCCTTGGATATTTAAATCTTTACAAACACTTGGTTCGATTGCTTTTAATTCGTTCGATTCTGTCTCAAAATCTTCGAATTCGTGGGTTGGTAACTTTATGCTTGTCAATTTGAGTTCTGTGATGGGTGATAAAAAAGGTTTGAGTTCTTCGAAAAAGGGTTTAAGACCTGACGAGCAATGGGAGGCTGAGCAAAGTGCATTTGCCTCTGCTTTAGCTAGCGGGAAAGAGGCTACGGTGCTTGAGTTCTATTCGCCAACGTGCAGGCTTTGTAACTCTCTGGTTAGTTTTGTGTTGGAGGTGGAGAAAAGGAATTCTAATTGGCTCACCATTGTTATGGCTGATGCTGAAAATGAGCTTTGGCTTCCTGAGGTATTGAACTTATCTACTACCTAGCATTGATGTAAATTATTAGAATTTAAATTATTTTAGTGTGATGGAAGATTATTGACACTGGTGGGTTTTAGTTTAGTGTAAAGTTGCAATCTTTAGGTTTGAATTCTGCAGAGTCAGATTGGTTTTAATGATGCAATAGTTGATTATCTCTGTGGTTTGCTTGCAGCTTCTTCATTATGACATAAAATATGTTCCATGCTTTGTGCTTTTGGATAAAAATGGGAAGGCGTTAGCGAAGACGGGTATCCCAACTAGTCGGCTGCATGTAGTTGCCGGTCTCTCCCATCTTCTCAAGATGAAGCGTCGGATTACTAATGATTAATTATGCATCCAGATGAGCATTCATTTCGATTATTGTTAAATTGTTGCCTTGTTTGATGGCTTGTCTTTGCACTGATTGACAAGGAAGTGAATGTAATCTTCAGATTGTCACAAAAAAACCATTAAGAAACTATTGTTAACAAGAGTCTACATGTTGGCCTATACTGGAGATTCTAGCTCGACTTGGTCAAGCATTGCCAATGTGGCGTTCGATTCTATTCTAATTTTGACCGAAGCTATGCAGTTGCTGAGGTTTGTAGGGAAGACTGGAGAACTCAGAGAGAAATTGAGAAAGGACTTTTTGGGGAGGCTCTGTTCTAAAACAAAAAATTGTAAAGTTAAACACATAAATTGTTTTTCTTTTGCTAGTTGGAGAGGTTTGATGTTGCCAAGTGCTGCAGTCTTGTGGGTCAGTGGAATATGCAGCCTTTTGGGGTCACAGAGAACATGTTCATTGGTCAGGTTGATAGATGTAGGGCCATTCAGCATAGGAAAGTACTATGCTCACATGGTGGTAGACACAGAGTTCCCTCGTTATGTGGAAAGAGACAACTGATTAAGTCCTCTTGAAATTGCCTAGGCAAAAAATCCTTATTGTTACCTTAGTATTATTCCTTGTTATGTGCCGAAGAGTCAACTTAATGGTCCTCTTGAGATTGCATTGGCAAAGAATAGAGCACAATTGATTCTTTCACATTGGTACCGATGAAAGCTGAAGCTATGAAGCTAGGTCGGTCCATTATGCAATAATAATGAGAATTATAACTGATGAACAACACCTTCGTTAAGGGTAAATGCATTCTGATGTGTACAGATAACATGGCTACACTTACACAGGTGAGAGTAAACATCAGTATCTGTAGCATTTTTGTGAAACATCGAACTTTACATTCAAGAATCATGATTTTCTGGAGAATGTTGCGGTGTAGGTTGCTCTTCAGTCTTGGTTTCTTCTTGGGATTGGAGGGGCGAACCAGAGGTAACATATGCATCAGGCCGAGGTTGTATTGGTGCCGGAGGACTCAACCTTCCATCAATGCAAGAAGAGCATTTTGTCTCTGCCCAGTTCTCTATGTCATAATGACCATAACCCATGACTCTCCTACCCGAACAGAGTTTTCCAATCATAACGGCGAGTATGCCCAAGATTATGATCACTACAAGTACTGCAATAACTGGACCAACTGATCCATGAATCGAGTGTGTGTGCAAAGGTTGCTGGATTATAGTTCCTAGTTCTGGTGGCGGAGGCTGGCCGAGAGGCATCGACATTTTTATTCTTGAAAATTTTCAGTCAATGAAGTTTGGAAATGCCTACTTTGTGGGATGGTTCGAAGAATCAAGATTAAGAATGTGAGTGGACATGGAAGAAAAGAAGTTGAATAAACGACTTTGTAGTAGAGATTATCAGCTATCCTGAAGAAGCATAACAAAATGGTACAAACACAATCAAACTGTGGCTTGCAGCATTGTGTTACAGAGAGAGAGAGAGAGATGAGTGAAGACTCAAAATATGGGAGGAAATCTAGCAAGCAGGTGAGTGCTTTAAATAATAGGTGAAATATTGGGGGGAACCTAGAACAGTAAAAGGACGGAAGGAAAGTAAAAAACACAATCAGGAAAGGAGGGAATCTGGAAGACTGGAGTCTGTAATAAGTCCAAAATCTTTCCTAGAGAAGCTCTTTTCAATTTAACCTTTTAGAGCTTTTGCTGGTGTTTCTGCTACTCTTAAGATGCCATGGAAAGCAACCTTAACCATTTTCAATTTCAAAGTTGACAAAGCTTGGCCACAACCCTACCTCTTTTTCAAACAAACACCTCGTTGAGCTCATTTAGAACCAAAATTAGTAAAGCATTCAGAAAACTTGCTATTACTGTAACAAAAGCCTAACAGATAGCACAATAATAGCAAAAGAAGATCTATACCTTCATCAGTTGCTTGAGGACAAGAAATTTCTGCTGGTCTAGCATTGGTCAGAATCTATTTGGAATCAAGTTCTTGAAAGCAGCGAGTGCATCTGTATGACAACTCTCCACAGCCAACACATGATCTGAAATAGGCAGTGGCCAGTGGGATATCCATTTCTGCAGGGTAATCTTTCTCTAGAGTTTAGTCGTATCTGGGTCCATAGCACTTGCAGAAACAGTCTTCCAATGAGAAAAAAGAAACTCAGTGCGGATCAGACGAGACGGATGATCGAAACAGAAGATTTCCTGCAAGTTAATGTGGAAAATCAGTTTCCTTAATTACACATTTTAGGTTAGGAATTACTGACATGTTTCGTTTGTATACAGGTGTTTGAAATTTAAATCCAGATATGAGGATCCTAACTCGATCCTGAAAATGTTTCCAGAGAGCATATTCACTCCGAATCAAATCATATATGATAACAGAAGAAACATTTTCCAGTGTTGAAATTTGAGGCATATGCATGGAAGACGGACGGGAAATCAGAAGACTTGGAGAATCTCTGACAGCACTTGATGACGTATCAAACTTTTCTGACGAACATGACTCATCGTGTAGAATCTCAAACATTTTATAAACATAAGTACAAAAATTCAATCATTGTTCAGACATGAAAGGCTACGATGAGTCCTGAGAAGGAAATCAAGAAGAAATGCTCTGAAACATGCTGTTTTTTATCTGCTTACCGTAATTTTAGAAGATAATGGAATGTGGAATTTACAGCTGGACCAATTCCAATGTTATACGCATAATTGCTCAAATTACAACAGATGATTATTATGAAAATGGTGTTAACAGAATCGGACCGGTGCTCAAATTAAAAAAGATTGTGATGGTTAATTTACTGGTTGAAGTGGTGGATCACTAAAAGAACCAATAATTTAAAAATAATACGTCAAAATTATTTAATTTTTAATTTTTTTCAACACTTAGAATTGATCTGGTTCATCGGTTTTTACTGGTTGAACTGACCGATTCTCTTGCAAATCGATTTGAATGGTAAAACTGAACCAGTGGCTAATTCACTCTGGTGTACCGGTTTGACTGGTCAGTTCGATTTTGTGAAAGTGGACAAGAAATAATTAATGTTAAAAGGGAATGTATTATTAAATGGAAGGAGAATAAGAAAGATTCTGCATTAGTTTAATTAGGTGTGATTATGTTTCCAAAACTAAAACTGAAAATGAGAGGATACAAAAACATATTTCATTTGAAATTTATTTTCTCCATCATTTTATAACAATGGAAAATCCAAGGTAGAGCAGGATGAGTTAATCCATTCTATTTGTACAAAGCTCTGACCCCAAATAATAAATATTGGAAAAGAACTTGTAATCTCCATATCCAAAATAACACTGAATCTCCTGACTCAGAACCACGACTCGATCTTGCTATACAATTGTTGACTTGTTCATGGATGACCGAGAAGAGCCCTGTAAATTATCATTTCATGGAAGTTCACTTTTCCTTCACATGTGTGGGATTTCCCTGCCATGGCTTCTTACTAATGATAATGGATGGTTATTGAGCGAGTTCAGCTGTATATTTCCAGCAACACTTGGAGAGGAACTGAAATTATGTGAACGATGAGCTGCTTGCGTAGGAGATGGATAAGGAAGACCTTCAAATGTTGATTTAGTACTGCGATAACAAGCTGAAGAACAGTTGAATGTTTTGTCCTGGGTTTGTTGACTGGTTTCACTGACAGCGAAGAAAATTTACTATTAAATTCATTTGTATTGCAGAAATCAGATGGTCAAAACTAGTTCCTGAAAAAAATTAGTTGTTTTTGCAAGCTGCATTTACCTATTATGTGGCGATTTTCCATTCAGGGTCCGTTTTCCAGATGAAGATGTCAAGTCCATCTTGTCTGCCGTGCATTCTCCAGATTTTAGAGGTTTCTCCTGTCAAAGTGCATGGCAATTAGTATGTATTGATGGTCAATACCTTGGCCCAGAGAGAGAAAAAAGCAAAAAATTGTTAGGTCAATAATTACCATGAGATTTATTGAAGATAACGCATGCGTACAGGATGACATGCTTGGATCACTTGAGTTTTGGACAAAAGCATGGTCCAGTAACGCAAGGGCAGATGGCCTGTCAGCAGGATCTCTCCGCAAGCAACAGTTAAGGAAATCTTTACCTTCTGCAGACATTGTCTCTGGTATTGGAGGAATTTTGTGCAACACTTGGAACATGGCTGCAGGCTGACAGATGGAAATAGAAAATTAATATGGTATAAACAGTAACACAGGCATCGTCAGAATAATACTAAACTTAAGAAATAAGGTAAGGAACATCTCACAACTTGAATCTTATTAGCAAAAGAATGGATACAACTAAACACATTTACAAAAATAACAAAAATGATGTTGTGCTCTCCAAGGATGACAGTGTTTTGTGCTCTGGTTCCAATTTTAGAGTTAGAAAATTTGATTTTAGAAGTAGCAAATTTGATTTTAGAAGTAGTATCTCAAACCATAACTAATAATTCAATCCCCTCCTACAGATTATAAAATGTTGCTGGAGTCCCATTCTTGAACAAGCAATATAGCTTGCACCAAAGACGGCTAAGAACATGGTATTGAACTTCAATGCAAACCAAAAGATTACATAATTTGGACCACTGAAACAACCAGACAGTACTTTGCCGACTATAAGAAGATCAGATCCAGTATAAATATGCTCACCCCTTGAATGTCGCCCCATGGAGGTTTACCAGTATACATCTCAATAATGGTACAACCTAAACTCCATATATCTACTGCTAAAGCAATATCAGGATTGGCATCTTTCCGCATTACAGCTTTTATCACCTGCAACAAAACAAAAATTTCAGGGAAAATGCAACAGATAACCAATGACAATTTCTACAAATATCAGCATTATGTACCTCAGGAGCCATCCAGTGTGGGCTTCCCTTCAAAGATAACTCACATGATAGACCTGTAAGCTGAAGAAGAGAGGAAAAAATCATCAATATCACACAAAAAAGTGCTCAATATTAAATTAATATCTGAAAAAGTGGCATGTGCAAAAGCTCACGTGTTTTGCCATCCCAAAATCTGCCAGCTTTACAGTGCCAGAAGAATCAACCAGCAAGTTTCCACCTTTAATATCCCTGTATTGAACAATTAGACAAAGAACTAAAGAAAGTTCCTCTGCACTAGAACAACCTAAACTGCTGGACTTAAAATGCAACGTGCTCCAAGTCTTTTTTTAGTTAACCATAATCTAAGAGCAAAGCACAACATAAAACAAAGTTATACAAGAAATTTTCTGATGATAATAATCAATACCTATTAGAATGAGAAAATCTACCATTTATTGAAACATTAAAGTAGGCTTACGGTTGCTGTTTGATGTAAAGCAATTTAACTCTTACTCATTAGATAACACAATGTACCTGTGAATTGTCTTTGTGCTATGCAAATAAGCCAATCCAGAGAGGATATGTCGTGTGAAATTGCGGACAATTGACTCCGTCATGTCTCCACAATGTTCGCGAACATACTTGCTGATTGATCCAGGGTGCACATACTCCAAATATATGTAAAAATGATCATCAACCTAAACACATCACAATTAATTAGACTTCCAAAGAATTACAATAACATTTGAATCAATCCAAACACAACAGAACAAAAGTAGCACTCACAATTTCACTGCCATAGTACTGTACTATATTTGGATGTTTCAGATTTTGCAGAACACGAATCTCCTGCAACGAGTGCAGAAAACGAAAACAATTGTCAGATAATCTACCAAAGGGATAGAATCATTCTTATATTACTATATGTTAATGAATTCAAGCAACACCCTTTTCACTGATACAATTCTACAAAAGCAAAACCCAGTTATCTATACTTTACATTCCTACTAACTCTTTTATAGGAAAAGAAGTTAACAAATTAACAGTAGTATCAGCTATCAGTAGCTGAGTTGCATTAGATTTGCACAAGGAAAATATTCCAATATACATTTTGTGAAATTTTATAGAACAGAAAAATCATAGCTGACATAGTTAAAATCAATTATGCCGAAGACAACCTGCTCCAACTGCTTTATACATTCAGCAGATTTGGGATCATCAGGAACAATATTAACTTCCTTTATTGCGCATGAAGCTCCAGTCTCTCTGCCAAATGAAACAACAAAAAACAACACTTTGAACAACCGGAAAGCCACAACAACAAATTCAAAAACAGAACCACTCCAAAACTCACATCATACCTATGAGTCCCAACATAAACACTTCCAAATGTACCACTTCCAATAAGTTTCCCTTTCCGCCACTGCCCCTTCCCCATCGACACATTGTTTTCGCTCAAATGGTTAACAGATTGAGTGGGAGAAGCCGCTCCAGGAGGCAACGGCAAGGGATGCAAATTGACCTGATTAAAAAATTCAGGCCATTCTTTATGGTGTAACGGAAACAAAAAACTTTTGGGACTTCTAAGATTAAAAGCAGGAGTTTGTGAGGAGTAATCAGCAGTACGCCCATCAACATTCGATCTTTCCGGACTAACAACAGGGCTGGGAAACCGACTTGTAGGAGCACTTCTCGCTCTAGGAGAAACAATTGCGTCTAAATTACTACCCACGTCAACGCTCAGATTATTACAGTGCCTGTAAGGGCATTCATCTCTGGGAGACTTTGTTGGAGGACTTGATAAACCACTTGTGGAAGCTCTTCTTTCTGGAATACTAAGCCGCAAGTTGCGATTATTATTTTCGAGCTTATAATCGCGCGACACACTTGGTATACAGTTATTTTCACATCTCGTCGATTTGGCGGGAATGTGATCCGTGCTATTCCTGAAGATATCATTATGTTAAAATTTATCTTATAATTAAAAGAATTAGTTCATTACCTATCTCACAATCAAAAATCTTCCAACTGTAGTTACTCAATTATCAAAACAATTGAATTTACACGATTGCGATATTAATCTTACCTCCTTATTACAAAAGCCTGATTTTCTTCCGAAAACTCAACTCTCTTGGTCAACGGAGCATCGGGTAAAGGTAGCGGATGAGGAACAGCATGAGAAGACCAATGATCAGACCGGGTTCGATCTTTACGTTCCAAATCAGGGGAGGCAGGAAGCGAACCGTAACCGAATAATTCCTGATCAGTGACGTGCCGGAGTTTACGCTGACGTGTCAACCTCTTAGAAGAGGGGGCAGAGTTTTTATCGAAGCGAGTAGAAGTGGCATTATCAGTTGAAGGGGAGGTAGGGAGAGAGGAGGAGAAGTAGAGAAAATGTTTTTTAGAGAAAGGCATTTTGGGGGAGGAAGAGTAGAGAGAATTGGAGGAAGAGGATTCATGTAAACGGTGATGACGTGGCATGGGGATGGAGGAGACGAAACAGCTGGGTTGTTGCAGCGGGGGGCGAATTGTGCATAAATTCTTCAAAGGAAAGTGTTGAAATTGTATAGTCAACAGTAAGAATTGACCCCACCTGGTTCTGGTTAGAAAGAGGTTTTATTGTCGCCGAAATAACACGACACACACACACACCCTTGTCAAAACGTGAGTCGCGGAGCACTGCTCATTGGAATGTCAGCAACCCTACACGGAATTCGCTGCTGATGAATCTCCAATGAAAAGTCAACGCTGCGAAATCTAAACTCCACCCTCTGCGTACGGCTCAAGTACTTGTCTTTATTTCCTTGAACATTTCAGAGTATCGCCGCGAAATTGTCAAACAATTTAATGCTTCTTCCCTATAAACCATAGACGAATTAGTACGATAATTCTTCTTCCCCCTTGCACATAAAACAAAAGGACACGTTACTAAAAAAAAATATAATTTAAGAAATATTATAAGACGAATAATGTAAGGAGACAACCGAGCCCCACTGTGTTATCTGCCTAATTACAACTAAAGAAATGACTACGGCCAAAAGAAGGGACCAAATGTATTGTTAATGTCTTTGAGATTAAATATTGACCCATTCTTAACTAGGTTTTAATTACTAATAATATGGAGTTGCAACAGATGACTTAGTTTTGATATTTAAGTAAAACAAGTCGCAAGATTATTATAACATTTAATTTCTGTCGTCTTTTGTCAAATGTTGTCCAGATGGTTAACGGCAGTTGGTAATGTCGGAGATGCAAGAATGAGATATAGGAAGGTATCCGTACGTACGTAGGTTTGCTTGTATCAATTTTGTGTTAATCCAAGCTAAGCGTTTGTCCTGAGCCTAAGTTTATCCGAAGAGAATGACTTGAAGCTTTTAATATCAGCCAAATAGATCCAACGCGATTCCGAAAATTCCAAGATTGTTGCTCAAGACATTGATTTCATAATCTTAGTTAATGCCACCGACTGCACCACAATTAGTTAATGGCAATTAATGAATTAATTATACCATATGTCTTTTGTTTGGTCCACATGAAGTTCGTAATAATATGATCCATGGTCATATACCCATTATCACATTGTTTGCACTTTGATCAAATCAGTAAAAATGAGGCCCATAGAGTGTGAAAAGAAGTCGTAAGTCATGAGTCTGTATTAACTGTCTAAGCAAACATTTACCCCAAAAATGCAATATTACTCCTTTTTATTTTAGGGTCGATTACACTTATACCCATATTATATTGTTTATTTACAAATTATTTAAAAACTAAAATATTTTTCAATTTACTTTTTTTATTTACATTTTTTACGTTTTTTCCTCTTTCCATCATTCATTCTTATTATCAGTGTCTTTCTTGCCATTAATAACAACGAATGTTTTTTTCTCGCACAAACTAAAACTTCTTTTCATTCTCTTCATATTTTATATGAAATCAAAAACAACTTAGTCTTCTTCTCTGTCTTCACCCTTTCTCACAAACCCAACCAAACTTCCTTCTCCCTCTTCTCTGTCACAATCGACCATGGAGTCACTGAATCTGATCTTCAGAAAGGGCAATGATAGACAAGAAATCTCTCCCTAGCTCTATTGTTCATAAATCTTTTTATCTAGTATCTCATATGATCAATCCACGATTTTTAGCTTAAAGAAATGGTTAGATCATCA
>CANYCX010039752.1:0-11094 GCA_948193385.1 Breynia disticha f. nivosa
TATGTATATGTATATGTATGTTAGGGATCGAAAGGTGTCCGATAACGTACGTTAGTGTATTTTTCAGTGGATAACGTACGTTATTCACATGAATAACGTACGTTATTCAATGCTGGCAGCCCAGAAGTTGAATTTTGTAACATACGTTAATTTGGACAATAAACATACATTATTGGGGATCTAAACAGGTCATTAAAAGGCTGAGAACAACCAAAACCGAGCCAAAAACACTCTCAAACTCTCCTAACTCTCTCCCAACTTCCCAACCTCATTCCTAAGCCCTTCCAAACACCAAACCTACCTGAAAACATCATCTTAGCAACGGATTAACAGCGAATCGAGCCTCAAATCCATCCTTCCTCAGCCTAGGGTTTTAAGTTTTAGGAAAGAGGTAAGTTTTCTTGATTCATGGCTGAAATGTGATGGAAAATAGATGCGTTTGGTAGGGTTTTGATGGGCTTTTAGTGTAGGTTACGATTCCATAAACCATTTACCCAAAAACATAACATTTGATGAGATTCAAGGAATTAGGATTTAGGAAGAAATTTCGGGATTGGGAGGAATTTGTTAGATAAATGGAAAAATAAGTCTAGAATGTTGATTATCATATGAAATGTGTTCTAATGTGTGTAGGTTTTGGCAAACGGAACCTGAATCGGGGATTTTCGTTGAATCGAGTCCAAGGGAACGTGAGGTAAGTGTTTTTGAACGCTTACGATTGGATGTTTGCCTTTAAATGGATGATTTATGTGATAATTGTTGTCTCTGATGGAATGATAATGTGACATTTCTCCATTGTGGAATGATATATGTTGTTAGTTGAGTGGCGGATTGATATGCCTTATGTGATTTTAAATGAAACTAGAATGTTGCTTAACATTGGTGTTGGAATGAGTGTATTTCAAATGGCTTGTAAATGTATGTTTTCCTTATGGACAAGTGGTATGATCACAAGTATGAAGCTTATGATGAAATTTGTATGGTATGCGTGTATATGTAATGTGAATACATTGTGATATGAACTACGAAAGTTGGTTTGTGATATGAGATGTTATGAATGTTCTGGCCATAAGTTGGCACATTATGAGTTTGACAATATAGTGAATTGTGTTGAGCATTCATGTGCATGTTGCGAATGCTCCTATTGAGATATGTGATGAAGTCCTTTGAGTTGCAAATATTGTGTGTTGGTTTATGCCACGAGTTGGCTTATGTTATGATATGAATGTTATGACCTTGGTTATTCATGATTTATATGATGTTGATGCCACAAGATGGTCGTGTGAAAAGAATGTGCATATTCACGATAAAATAAGAATTTTGTATGGAATTGGAATGCATGATTGGCATTCATTCACGTCATTGTCAACAATTGCATGAGCACATTTGTATGTTCATGCCTTGAGATAAGAGGGGTTTGGCCCAATTTACGTAAAGATGAGTGAAGTCTCTCTTTACAAGAAAAACAAGGGGCTTGGCCCAATATGCAAAAGGATGAGTGAAGTCTCTCGTTATACAAAAACAAGGGGTTTGGCCCAATATACGTAAAGATGAGTGAAGTCTCTCTTTATGAGAAAAACAAGGGGTTTGGCCCAATATACGAAAGGATGAGTGAAGTCTCTCCTTATATGAAAAGGTGCGGAGATCGAGTGAAGTCTCTCTCCCGTAAAGTTTGATGCTCCGAAGCTTTTCATTGTGTGGTTGCATTAGCATTTTTATAATGCATCCATTCGATTCTTATGGTTGATGTTTGTGTTAGAACCTTGGAATGCTAAGGCATGTATAAGTGTATATGTTGGTGGAATGAATGACCTAATGTGTGAACATAAGTGATGATGTATGTATATATGGGATATTAAATCGTATGATGGAATGAAAGTTGAGGATGATTTGTATTTAAGCATGTGTTATGAAATGATCGACTGTTATGTTGAGTTTATGATTGTGGTTTTGATCTTCTAACTGTATGATGAGTTGTGTTGACGAATTAATGGTTAAAATGATGATAAATGATATGCAATGTGCTTGATTTTTTGGATTTGGATTGTTGATTCAATAATGTTGTGTGTGTATAAAGAGATATAAAATGGTTGGTTGAAAGGCTAAAAGATTGGGATGTTTCGAGTATAAATAATCCTATGTTTGTGTACGATTGAATTGTGGTATGATGACTTAACATTGATGATAATCATGTATTAAATGATTAATGATGATGTTTGAGTGTTTAAAATGAAGGAATAAGTGCTTGGAAGGAGGAATTAATGTGCTAAGTGTTAGTAAAGTTGTCAATGTATGATATACAACTCGAAAATGGGTAGAATGCTGTTGAGAAGCCATTAACGTACATTATTAGTGAATATAACGTATGTTAATGAGCTTAAACCTATGTTAATCTCAAATTGACATACGTTATTCATACCCTGGGTTTGTGGTTTTAATTATTGATGAATAGCGTACGTTAGGGATTGCTAAACATACATTATTTTTGTGCAGAAACCTAATTTTAGCCCAAATAAAGTGAAAATGATTATATAAAGTGAGAAAGTGATTTAGGATGAATTCCTTAGTGAATAAACACATGAAGTGAAAGAATAAAACACATAAAGAACTTGTTGTGGCATGGCTATAGTGAGGCAATAGGGAGGATAGGCCAGGATGGCCGAGGACTCCCCTGCACTCCAGCTTTAATAACACTAGCGGATCACTTACAGAGTATACTTTGTATACTCACCCGTGTTTGCTGTTGATTTATGTGCAGAGTGACAGGTACCAGGGACGAGACTACGTGATCGGCGAGGCTAGTGGTACGATACTGAAGGTCGGGCTCCCAGTCGTCGAGATGTTGTGAATGCTTATATATGTGTGCATACATTAGCATGGATGGTTTTTATATACATATCATTCTAAGTGTATTTCCACAGCTTTTACATTTCAAACTATAATTGATGAATGATTTGCATTAACATGTGTGGAAACCATTTACCTGTTTTCTGTCTCTTGCACAACCTGCTTAACTTGAATGTTTTAAAAAGAAAAAAAAGAAAAAAAATATAGTGCGATTTTCAGTTTTATTCAAAAACAAACTTTGGAAAATTTGGCGTCATAAGGGAACTATAAGAGCACCTCCACAACTATCTAAAAATCACTCTGTTGCTCAACTGAAGGAGTATGATCAGATTTTGTGCAAATGATTCAAAGCTCTTACTTGCATTCATTCAGTAGCCACAAACGTGATTTTCACAAGGATAATAGCTTGTGAAATAGTAAAGGAGGCCTAGGATAAGCTATAGGAAGAGTTTTAGAGGAGTGACAAAATAAGAAAGATGTAAATCATTACATTAAGAAGAGATTTTGAAATCCTTATAATGAAGGAATTTGAAACTATTAAAGACTAATCTAATAAAGTAATGCTAATAATAAACAAAATTAGGTTGTTGCAAGAGGAATTAAGTGACAAGAGGATTGTGGAGAAAATCATTCTGAATTTTCCAAAAAGATTTGAATATAAGATTTCTTCTCTTGAGGATTCAAGAGATTTGTCAGAAATCTCTTTGCCAAAACTTATGAATGCTCTTCAAGCACAAGAATAGAGAAGAGTAATGAGGCAAGAGGAGCTAGTTGAAGGTGTTTTTTAAGTTAAACACCATGAAGATTCTTTAAACAGTAGTAAAAATATGAAGAAGAACAAGAAAAGGCAAGAAGGTGAAACCAAGGATTGTGAAACGAAAAAGTTCTCTGTTTGTTCACATTTCTAGAAGGACACACATAAAGAGAGGTTTTGTTGGTTCAAACCAAATGCCATGTGTCACAAATGAGGTCAAATAGGACATATTTAGCGAATGTACAAGAATAAGCATAAAATAGCTCAAGTTGCTGAATAAAAGCAAAAAGAACATCTGTTTATTACCACATGTTATGCTGCAGTAATAAGAAAAGATGATTGGCTTATTGATAGTGAATGTACACACCATATGACTATATGCTCAAAAATGTTTGAAGCTTTAGACAAATACTACAACTCAAATGTGAGAATTGGGAATAAGGAACTATTGGAGTTTGCTAGAAAAGGTGTGGTGGTTGTTAACATTTTGTCAAGTACAAAACTTATGTATGTGCTTAAGATTGATCAAAATCTTTTGAGCGTTGGTCAATTGCTTGAGAAAAATTACTTTTTGTTGTTTAAAAAAAATCTTGCATTATATTTGAACATACTGGAAATGAACTTTTTAATGTTGGCATGATTAAGAAAAGATTCTCATGAAGGTTGAATAATAGGAAATTTCAATCTTTTGTTGTCAATCTTAATGAGCAAGAGTTATGACATAAGAGATTGGGCGACTTTAAGCATACTTCTTTGAAGCTCTTGCAGAAAGATGAGAAGGTAAAGAATGCTCCCTCATTCGAGAAATCAAAAAAAAGTTTGTGAAACTTACCAACTTGGAAAGCAAAATCTTCTTACCTCTCATAAAAATAAAGCCTGGAGAGCTGTGGAAAAGTTACAACTTGTACACACTAATGTTTGTGGCTTGATGAGTGTATCATCACTAAATGAGAGGAGATATTTTCTACCTTTCATTGATGACTACACAAGGTATTGTTGGTTTTAATTTATGCAAAAGAACAGTGAAGTTGCTTTCTTTTTCTAGAAATGGAAGGGATTCATTGAAAGCCAAAGTGATTGTGTTCTAATGACAATAAGATTGGATAATGGAACAACATACACATAGAAAAAATTCAATGTGTTCTATAAATTTGGAAATAAACATCAATGTTCTGTTACTTACACTCCATAACAGAATGGTGTAAGTGAAAGGAAAAATAGAACAATTATGGAGATGGAACATTGCATGTTGTTTAAGAAGAAAATGCTAATGAAATTTTGGGCAGAGGTTGTTAACACAACCATACATCTCCTCAATAGATTACCAACTAAGTAGTTGTAAAGACGACTTCATATGAGGCCTGATTCAATCTAAAACCTATTGTTCATCACATAAAAGTCTTTGGAATCATTTATTTCTCATTGACTCTAGATGCAAAAAGAAGCAAATTGGATGAGAAGGATAGAATAATCATTTTTCCTGCTATGGTTCTATCAACAGAGGATGTCAAATTTATAGCATTAAAGAAAAGAAGATCACTGTCAATAGAAATGTCAAATTTGATGAATCTTCATTGTGGGATTGGAAAAACTCCTCTGTATTTTATTAAGAAGAACATAAGGAGATGGAGTTAAGTGATGATAAAGAAGAATCTGATTCTGATGATAATGGTGGAGATGGTCCTGAAGATGATTTAATTGATCATATTCCTGTGAGAGGAGCTAGAGCCATTTAAGATGTGTATTCGAGATGCAATTTGGCCATGAATAAACCAACAACCTATCAGAAGACTGCAAAAGAAGAAAAATGGAAAGTAGTAATGCAAGAGGAGATCTTGATGATAAAAAAGAATAGTACATGGGTTCTTGTTGACAAACCTACATATAAAAAGGTGATAGGTCTGAAGTGGGTGTATAAAGTGAAATTTAATGCAGATGAATTAGTCAACAAAATGAAGGCAAGACTTGTTGTGAAAGGGTATACGCAAAAGTATGGAATAGATTTTTGTAAAACTTTGCACTTGTGGCCAGGCTTGATACCGTAAGGTTACTAATCTCATTAGCAACTCAAAAAGGATGGGTAGTTTCTTAGTTAGATATGAAGTCAGCCTTCTTTAATGGTATTATTGAGGAGGAGATATATGTTGAACAACCTTAGGGCTTTGTGAAGAAAGAAGAGGAGGATAAGTTTTATTTGCTCAAGAAACCACTATATGGCTTAAAATAGGCCCTTTGTGCTTGGTACAACATGATTGACACTCATTTTTAAGATTTTGGATTCAAGAGGAGCTTAAGTGAACCTACTCTTTATGTTCACTCATCAGACAATGAGACATTGATAATCTCATTGTATGTAGATGGCCTTTTGATTACAAGAAGTAACTTGACAATGGTTGAGAAATTCAAATTAGACATCATGTTTGAATTGAAAATGATAGATCTTCAACACATAAGTTTCTTTTTGGGGATGGAAGTTAAGTAATATGCAAATGACATTTTTGTTTGTTAGTAAAATTTTTCCATGGAAGTGCTAAAGTGCTTTTGTATGACTGATTGCAAAACAATAAGCACACATCTGATCAACAATTACAAGATTCTGAATCTTGAAGAGGGACATAAAGAAAATTTGCATGGTTATCAAAGCTTGATAGGTTGCCTATTGTACCTAACTGCAACAAGGCCAGAATTTACTTAACCTTAAACACTCCAACTTAAAACTCGTAGCTTAGAACACCTAACAAGAAGCAAACATACCAATAGGCTAGAGCACAATGTTAGGTTTCAAAATTGCTTCTATATAGATTATAGTTAAGATATAATCGAGTTCTGTTCAAACATATATATCCAACCATAGTAACATCAAGGTTCACGATATATGCTCACCGCATACTCCACCATTAGCACATTCGTACCTTACTCACAAAAGCATTTTATAACTCACCCGTAATGAGTAAACCAAACCAAATCATCAAATTAGCAACAAAGGCTCACAGTCGTGTTCACATCTTGCTCACACATTCGTGTACTTCTCCTTATTCATCATCCAATCAAACATTTTATCGTACACATACATTCTTGAAAGTAATTATTTAGTCCATACACCTACTCTCACTTCTATACTTACCTTTATCCGTAAGGTTTCAACACCATACTTACACAAACACATTAACTAAGGCAAAACTTTATATTTCATTTTGCAACTTAACACTCGAGATCCCACTCGCAATTCCTCCCTTATAGGCTTTTCTTACACCCATGAGTTTTAACATTTTCATATGACCTGCTATTTTTGGTGATATGCCTTTGACACATTGCATTTTCATACTCAATCCTAACATCACTTCTCACTCCATAAACCTCTATTCATCAAGTACTCAAACGAATACCCGAACATATCCTCACGATTCAATTTTCACTCTTAACACTTAGTGACCTTTTCATAAGTTCCACTTTAGAGTATTTTTATACTCATAGATTATAGCATCTCTGTATGCTCTTTTCCTCGTAATGTGCATTTGGCACATCACCTTTCACATCGCTAATTGTAGCACCATCATGCATCTTATAAAACTTTATTTCCCTCAACCTGCAATCACCCACGACCCATCGTTCATGTCAAACTCATCAAAAATGATATCCAATCCCATCATTACAAATTGCTCTATTTCATTCGCTCAACTATATACCTATGCTCGTGATCTCCTATCTTTTGGGTAATGCCAGCCCAATGTAGGTAAGCAAGAGCATGTTTTGCGATTGCATTAGAAAGAAATGCAACAATGCAGAACTTTTTCGAAAAATGCAAGAAATGTCCTACCCTTGGTCAAGAAAGCTATATAGGAAGTCAAAGAATCACTTCCTTATACAAAGTACAACCCTAACACTGCCTGCAAGAGAAAGAACAAGCGATAGCAACCTTAGTGGTCACGCTCTATAATCAAATCCTCAAACATATTTTACCATAGTCTCCCAATATCATCCATAGTAATACCTCATATTTTTCTATCTTTGGTTACTTCTCTCGTATACACTATTGCTCTTTTCCCACAATGGGGCTAATTACGCCTCCTAAGTTGTCAACTCAATCTTACCTTTCACTGACTCAATGCTTAGTCGGTCACTTAGATCATCAATTTCATTCATTAAAATTTTGGTATGGAACTCAATCCACACACCACTCTAAATAACTTTCCCAATTTTTAAAAACAATCATACACTCGCTAATTACTTAGGTTTCTCCTAAGTTTCTTAAGTTACATTTATGCACTCCATTTTCCACTCACAATTCCACTCCTATTCTTCTACAAAGTTTCCTCATTACTTGGAAATTCATGCCATAATCACAATAAGAATTTATCTAACACAAAGTTATCTTTTTCGTTGTTAATACTCATTCATAATTGATTTTTTCACAGTAATGGACATTACTTGGCTCGAGTTTCGTGCTATCCAGCACGGTATCATGTCAACACTCTAGAATATGAATAGAAACTCAACACTCAAATCATTCATATAGCATCAATCATTCTTTCTTTCCCTTTTTAAGTACCAAGGCTCGTTAGAGTCACTTTTAAAACAAGTAATCATTTTAACTCCTACTGATTCCTCTCATATGTATACAATGAAACAAAATACATAACAACATTCGTTTAACCTTTATCATACCAAGTATATAAGAATGTTTTTAAATGTTTCACATATTCAATTCAACTGCTCATACCATTTAGCAAAATCTGTGCTTACCTTCTTATGGCTTCTTAATTTCTTCTTCTAACTTTTAACATAGTCACGTAGTAATGATTCAGTTACTCAAATGTTAACGTTTCATCCCATGCAAGAACATTCATTTCAATGTAGTACAACTACACCATTTTCTTTCACCTCCTTTTTCTATCAATAAAACCAATAACACACTTCATACTATATGTTTGATTCCTTCTTCGTGTTGTTTTAACATAAACCATAACCATTTATAGTCGGGTATATACTCACTCCACATTGATTAATGCATACAAGGCATTATAGGTCTTTAACCTTTTAACTTTACTCAAACACTTAGCAATTATACAAATCTAATGAAATGTGTCGTACGAATAAGTTCATATTCATACAGGTGCATACAATGCACAATTCTGCTTATTTGCACAAACACAATTACAATGTAATTAATAATAATAATAGCACTTCATCTAGTTCTTAATTATGCTCACAGTTCCCTGGGGCAGATTCCTGCCCCAGTACAGGCTCTCAGGACTCAGCGACCTTGCAATACATTGTCGACTGGCTCCATCCTTTAAAAATCATCATTTTCAAACTCTCAGGTTTTACAACAAAATGATGCAATGAAAAAATTTTTCTGGCACAGTCCGCAGGGAATCTAATCCCTGCTCTGATACAACTAAATGTGAAGCCCAATTTTACAAAACTCATTTTCGAATAAACAATGATTTTGGCAACCATTTTTTTTTAAAATAGAAAAGTATACGAGAGAGAAGAATCAGAAATATAGTTTCTAACATTTTAAAAAAGACTGATGTTGGTCGTATTCAAAACGCAATGTGAAATGCAGAAGCTGTGGAACACAATTTACATGCCACGTTTGTAAATCCCATCTATACTAGCATATGTATAAACATAAAACATTAAACAGTTCCAAAACCTAGGAGCTCAACTTTCTTCAGTATCGCAAGCTTAGCCTTCCCGAAAATGTAGTCTCTTCACAAATCCCTGTCACTTTGCACAACATTCAACAACATACAAATGTGAGTATATAAAATACTCAATAAGTGATAACCCTAGTGTTGTTAAGATGAAGTGTAGGGGAATATTCGGCCAACATGGGCGTGCTCGTGGGACATTATGCCGTGTTCGCGCCTTAATTCCCTAGTGGCTCACCGTTGCTATATCACATATAGCTTCCTTATTTCCAAAACACAACCAAACAAGATATCTATGTATCTACGCATACCCAGTGTACTTCATTTACCATTTTTAATGTGTCTAACTATATTTAAAAACTCTCATACCACACTTCTTTGCATCTTCACACTACCTCTTAAGTAAGACCATCAGTCCTAGTTATTAATAGACTACTATATATATTAGTTTGATTACTGAACTCGTTTCCCCTTTAAAAAATCACCAATTTATGTTGCCAAGACCATGGGAACAGTCTGAGGAATGGCCAACACAGGCCGTTCTCCTGGCCGTTTCCCCCTTCTATTTTGCCTCTGTGGATGGAACGACTTGGGGAACAGTTTGAATAGGCCATTCCCCAGCCCATTCTAACCTATTATGTTAGTAACAATTGTATAATAACACTTAGGAATCCTTACAAAACAATACCACATTCGTAAGCATCACAAACAAGTTCAAACACCTCAACAAACACTCTTAAAACATCCAATTTACAACTTAGTTCTAACCCTCATTATACATTCTTAACAAACATTACCAATCTTTCTTAGCAATCATCCAACAACATCACAATTCCAATTAGCGCACACACTAAATTATTCTCACAATAAGTCCCCATTCATAATTCAACCACATTAACATATTAATCATCACATTCCCATTATCATACTAATCATAATCAAATCACACTACATCCATAATTGTAATCCAAACCAAACACATTTCATCAACTCTTTCATATAAATTCAAACATAACCCATATGCATTTTCCCCAACAAACCACACTCAATATCAACTTTAAAACACATCATCTTCTCACTCTCAATTACTGCCCAAACATTAAGCACTTAAATCACAAATTCCATTCAACAATCAAACATTCCAATTACAATTCCACACAACAATCACATAACCTCAACCAAACACATAAACAGTCACACATGTTCCAATCTCGTATCCAGTTCATACACGATATTTAAATGCAAATGTATGCACTATGAATGCCAAATGCAAGTCATACAATTGCATGCCCAGGGTCTTTACTTATTTATCATGCATGTGAGAGAGTCCACTCTCATAAAATTTCGGTTAATCCCCCATTTATATTTTGAGCTCTTGCTCATTGGTTTAATCCCTCTGATAAAAATAAGAGCTTTCGCTCAGTTAGGCCAATCCCCCTAATAATATAAAGAGCTTTCACTCAATTGGTGTAACGCCCTCAAATTTTAAGAATTTTTATGAATTATTAATTATTTTGGTAATTATGCGAATAAATTTTTCACGTAATATTTTTAATAAAATATTAGTGGGAGAGTGTAGAAGGTGTTAAGAATTAAAAATGGAAATGTAAAGTCGTACCGAGAGAGAGAAAGTTAAAAGAAGGATTGAGGAAAGAGCCAAGGGGCAAATTGGTCAAATTGAAAACATATGTATATACTAACATATGGTGTTTTATTTCATTTCCATCCAAATTCACATTTCATCTTCCAAACCTAAACTAAAGTTCCAAAAACCCTAAGAAATCGAAAATTCATCGAGTCTTGGTGATCGGGAGATAATTGGAACGAGGAGAGATA
>CANYCX010039821.1:0-18852 GCA_948193385.1 Breynia disticha f. nivosa
GTCAGAGGTCGAGCTCCAGTTTTCATTTTTGATATTTTGGATTTGTACATATGTTGTACATTTGTATATACACGCAGGTTTTCAGTTTGAATGTTTTCAAACTTATGTTGCTTCCGCTCATGTTTGTTTTAAGAATGAAAATGAATTGGGCCGAGATTTATGAAATGAGTCTGTATATATCTTTTATTTTCTCCCTCTCCTCTATTTTTAGATTTGATTTCATATCATATCTTTAAATTATAATGTTTATCAGGTAATCAGCATTTAAATACGAGGTTCACAGATTTGATGGTAATGTGTTGCCTATGTTCTCAAATGAACACGTGTATGGTTTATTATGGTTGAAAGTGGAATGGTGGGATGAGTATGATGATGAATTGAATGGTTGTTGCATATGTTCAATGGTATTTGAAATTTGAATTAGGGAGTATAAAGATGCACATATGCATCAGGATAAGGTTCTATATATGTAGAAAAAGATGATAATGATGTGAGTATGTGGATGTGTATGATGTGCATTAACATTACTCTTGTTGTGGTTAAGGATAGGTAAATGAACTTGATAAATGATAATTGAGAATAGTATGACTTGCATGAGTGGTGTAATGCTGACGTATATTGTTTTTAGTCGTAGGTTCATTAAGAAAGAAAAGAGAAAAATGAGATGAATACATGATGTAAATGTGTATAATTGACACATGAATAAATGTTATGATCATGGATATGATATCGCGGTTGTGTGATGAGTAAATTGGTCAAAAATAAGCCTAAGATGGTTCTGTTGATGCATGTGAATATTGTATGAAATGTGCATCTGTTAGACTTGAGTTTAAGTGCTGAATATTAACGTACGTTAATGAGCCAATTAACGTACGTTACTACATGGTAACGTACGTTACCCATTGTAAAACCTGCATTATTCTTATATGGAAATCCTGGGAAGTTGCAAATGATTAACATATCTTAGGAACAGTATAAACATACGTTAATATTGTCTAGAACACTAGTTTTAGCCTGAATACTGTGCGAATGAATATCTAAAGTGAGGTTATGATCTAGGATGATTCCTAAGACATAAAGACACTTAAAAGACTTGTTTGTGGCATGGCTATGGAGAGCCATTAGGGAATTTGGGTGCGTATACGACATTTGTGTTCCTTGAACACACCTGTATTGGCCAAAGGTTCCCCTGCGCATTCAGCATAACAACTATAAGGATCCACTTACTGAGTATTCTATATAATCACCTTTTTTTCCTGTGTAAATCTTTGCAGAGTGACAGGTACTGTTGACGTGACTATGTGATCGATAAGGCTCAGCAATGCGATACTGAAGGTTGAGCTTCCACTAGTTTTGGTTTTTGTGTATGTTTGTATATCGATACATACATTAGTATAGACATGATTTATAAACACATCATATTAAATGTTTTCCACAGCTTCTGTATATTGAACTTTATTTTGTGTATGACCATCGTCGGTCTTGTGAAATGAATTGTAAACTTTATTTCTAATGGTTTTCTCCCTCGTACTGAATCTTTTTTAAAAAATGGTGTTAAAAATGGTATTTATTTGAAAATGAGTTTTACAAAATTTGCCGTCACATTGAGTGGTATCAGAGCAGGGATTAGATTCCCTGCGAACTATGCCAAAGAAAATGTTTTCATTGCATCATTGTATGTGAAACAAAGTTTTGGAAATGCTGATTTTTAAGGATGGAGCCAGTTGACCATCTATCGCACAATGCCGCCGAGTCCCGAGAGCCTATGCTGGGCAGAAATCTGCCCCAAGGCACAATGAGCATAATTAAGAACTAGATAAAATGTTAATATTGTCAATTACATTGAAATTGTGTGGTGTAAAATGTGTGAAATTGTGTAATGTATGCACAATGATCATTTATGTATATTGTATAGTTGAGTTCCAAGTGAAAATGGGGTATAAATTGTGGGGTTTGCTTGATTGTAACTTGCGTGTGTATTGTGGTTTGATATGGGAATGAAAGGAATCAAATTTAGCTAAGTATGAATGACAGAACACCAATCACAAACGTGATCGTGGCTGGCAATCTGATCACAATTGCTAGGGTTTTTAACCAGTCACGAACGTGACTGATTCCAGTCACGATCCTGACTGGCCTTCTAGTCAAACGTGATAATTATTTGAATGCTTTCGAGGGTGAGCCACATCTGTTATTGTCTTAATCACATTCGTGATCAAGGTGCATGGCCATTGAATCACGTTTGAGATTCCAACCCTAGAGCAAGCCATTGTCCAACCAAATCGCAGCTACAAACGTGACTGATTCCAGTCACTATCTTGATTACCCTTCTGCCCACATATTGGGGGAAATGGATTAGGAGTCACGAGTGTGATAATGCCAATCATGAATGTGACTACCCATCTGGCCAGAGTATGAGTGAATTGTTTGTGTCTGAATATGTACAACTGTGTTCAAGTGTTACCATATTTTCTAACTTGAATGTATCTTCATGAATGTATCCATAGTTCCTCCACTTGTTTTAGCAAATATCTAATTGGTTCAATGACACTTAAATAAAGGAGTGTATGTACAGATGAACTTAGAATTTCAAGGTTACTTATGCAAGCAATACAAATATATGCTAGCTAAGAAAGAAATTGATGTTTGATGGTCTTTGTCCTAAGATTTTGTTTTTAATGCTTATATGAAGATTTGAAGGATGGGTTATTAAGATAAATGTGAAATGATATTTAAATATGAATGGCATATAATGTATATTCTTGGTCTAACAAGTAAGATTGTTGAAATGCTTGTGTGGAGTTATAGTGCTGGATTAATTTGCTTGAAATTGTGAAGTTATCTATTGTTGTGAGATTGATAAAAATGGTATGGAAAATGCATATATATGAATGCCAATGGTTTAGGGAAGTTGTCCATTCCAATAAGTGTTGCTTATTGAGTTTCACAACTCAATGCATTTTATGCCTGCCATATTGGCAGGGACTGGAAGGGACTCGGCAGAGGTGTGATAGTTGTTTTGCTCTTACCGATTGATACCGGAAGAACTTGTGAATCAAGGTGGGCCATGCACTGAGCTTGAATTGTGAACAGATGTCATACATTGTATGAAACATTTTTCCTGCATACATGTATTTTGAGAGGGCTATATTTGGAAATGAGGCCCATTTTGAATTCTTTTCTTTTATAACCATTTATTTTGTAAACATTATTTCTTTAAGGATATCCTACATCTCAAACTCTTATATGTGATTTTTATTTGATTACTGAAGGGTGTATTTTAAAATCGAATGTGTATAAGAGGTTTTTCTTTAAACTTATTTATTTTCAATTGTATTCTGTAAAACTTATGATTTCCCAATCCAGGTACCACTTGGAATAAATAATATTAATATAAGAAAATGAGTGGTAATCGAATTTGGGGGTCACAACATGAATCAATTGATTATAGATTGAATAGATGTTTCATTGGGAATAAGTTTGAATGAATCATTATATATGTTTGTGGATTGTTTGTTGAGTGGATTGGTAAAGATGAGGAGATAATTTTGAAATGTGAAATTGCTATAATTAGTGTTTTGAATTTGAATGATAATTAGGCATTACAATCGACATTGATATTGTATGAAATTCTGTATGGAAAATGAATTGCCTAGATGAGATGTGAGAACTTGGTAGAAAACCTAAGTAACTAGTGATTATAGAAGTTTTTCCCATAAATTGGGTGAGTGATCTAAAGTGAGTGGATTGAGTTCTCCATAAAAATTTAACTGAGGGAACCTGACGGTTCCAAAAGACCGGCTAAGTATTATGAGTGGAAAGTAAAGTAAAAGATCGAAAACTTAGAAAGTGAAATAACACCAAAGCAAGGGAATCAACATTGAAATATGAGAGAAACTACAAAGAAAACAAAACACTAAAAGTGACACCTATTAATGATATTGGGAGAATGTGGGAAAATATGTTTGGGGATTCGATTATAGAGTGTGATTTTGAGGTTGCTATCGTTCGTCCTTTCTCTTGAAGGTATTGACAGGGTTGTATCTTGTATCAAGAAGTGCATTCTTCGACTTCCTGCATAGTTTTCTTGACCAAAGGTAGGGAATTACTTGCAATTCTTGAAAAAAGTTCTGCATTATGCATTTCCTTCTTCTGCAATCGCAAACTATGTTCTTATTCACCTACCTTAGGCTGGCATTACCTGATAGATTGAAGATCGCGAGCATATATATATATATATATATATATATATATATATATATATATTGTGAGAGTTATATGAGAGAATTTAGAGAAAATGAAATGGATCAGTTTGTAATGATGACGTATGGAAATCAGTTTTATGAGTTTAACATGATCTGATGGGTCATGATTGACTGCTTCGGATATTGAAATAAGTGTATGTGTAGTTTAATGTGTAATATGGAGATTATGTAAATTGGATAAATGATCGAAATGAGGCCTATGAATGAAATACTAGTGGTAAAAGTGGAAATTGAATCGTAAAGGTATGTTCTGGTGCTCGTGTGAATATTTGATGAATAAAGGTTATCCTGAAGTTGTAGAGTGGTTATTTCAATAGAGATGGATTTGACCAGTAGTCGACGAAAGAGTGAGTGTCATTGCAATGGTAAGTTGGAAGAACTTGTTATAAGTTTCAAACTGATTGTTGGATAGGGAGATGTTCGACTCCAAGTATGAATGATAAGGTAAAATATAGATTTATGGTATGCGAGTGGATGTGGAACTCATGAGAGAAATATATTGTGTTGAAGGCATAATGCTTAAAAGTGAGTGATGTGGAATTGTTAAGAGCTTAGTACATAGGGATGCCTTAAGTGAAGTATCATGAATGGAATGTTTGATTGGATGATAAAAATGAGAGAAGATGCATGAAGGCATAAGCAAGGTACGCATATGATGGTGAGTTTTCGTGTGTAACTGGATGATTTGGGTTGATTTACTTGTGTACTTCAGATTATAAAATGCTTTTATTAATAAGATGAAAATCTGTTAATGGTAAAACATTTTCTGAGCATGAACATCAGAGAGTGATTGGTAGTGTTACTATGAGGTGAATATATAAGTAAGTGGGATGAATCAGATTTGAATCCCTGATTATTATCCTAAGTGCAAACAATGAGGAATATGGGAATGTGTTTAGCTTTTTGGTGTATGTGACCTTTTAGTTTGTTCAAAGCTTAAGAGTTTTAAGTTGGAATGTGTGAGGTTAAATAAGTTAAGTCGGTTCGAAAACCTAACTTGCTTCAAATTTTGCGGACAAAATTTCTTAATGGAGAGAGTTGCAATGCCCCGAACATTTTCCATTTTATGTTGAATAGGTCTAATTCAATGTTGATTTGTGTTTAATTCATGTGGAATAATGCCTAAATGAAGTTGGAAGGAGGTGTATATGGAAATGTATATGCCGGGAGTCGAAAGAAGTTTGAAATTGAACAATAGAGCTGTCCAGGGTGCAATAACATACGTTATTTGTGATGTTAACATAAGTTATGCTTGATTTAATTGAGTAATGTACGTTATTATGAATAATAACGTACGTTACTCAAGCCAGAATTCCCATAACTGAATTTTTATGAACATAAATTAATGTGCAAACTAACGTACGTTATCAGGGGTCCGAACAAGTCATTAAAAGGGCAGAAACAACCCTATTTGGGGAAAACAAACCACCAAACCATCTAAACATCCTCTCAACCCTAAAACACTAATCCAAGGCCTCCCAACCACCAAACTTACCCACAAACACCTAGGTTGCAACAGATTAACAATGGATTCATCCTCCAATTGATTCCTCTTCAGCATAGGGTTTGAAAACTAAGAGGAGGAAGGTAAGATTCTTATTCTAAACTAAAATGGGATGGAAAATATGCGCATTTGGTAGGGTTTTGGTGGGTTTTCATAGTAGATGATGATTCCATAAACCTTTAACCTAAAAACATAAGATTTGGTAAGATTTAAGGAATTAGGTTTTATGAACATTTTGGGGATTTTAGGGAAATCAGTAGAGAATGTTAAGATTAGATACACTGTATATTAAGAAATATTAAATGGGATTAAATGTGTGTAGGTATTGGTATTCGGAACCCGAATCAAGGATCGGGCGATGAATCGTCCCTTAGATTCCGAAGTAAGTGTATTTTGACACTTACTCTTGCAATGGTTTCTTTGAATTGGTTAATTGTATGGTTTAAATGTTTTATTTGGCATGAAATGGTGAAAATGTGTGTTTGGAAGAATGATATGCTTGAATGTCTATTGTGTGGAAATTTATGAAAGTTATTTGGATGTGATTTGTACGCTTCGAATATGCCCTTGAGAATGTTATATTTGTATGATATTTATTCGGCTTGTAAGGAATATGTATGAGTTGAGCTTGGTATGTTGAAATATGTGTGTTTGGAACAAATGATTTAATATGACTTGCTTATTTGTGAGATGACCTAACATGAGGGATTGCATGAGTGGATGGCACTTGCTCTCCCTTTTGTTGCAATGAATGGAAATTAAATGATGCTTGTGTGTTATATGTCCCTTTGAGGGAAGAGTGAATATGCATGTGCACATTATGAGTGTTTTTGTTTTGGTTATGGTGATGAACTCGAAGGAGTTATTAATAGTGTATGTAATGGTTGATGCCACGAGATGGCTATGTGAAAGTGTGTGCATATTCATGATAATATGAAAATATCGAATGTATGGTGTGGAACCATTAAGTGCATATGGTATGGTGGAAAATTATGTAAGGCTTGACAATGCATAACTTGCATTCGTTAATGATGAGATTGTGTATGGATTTGGAATGAATGATTGGGATTCATTCATGACCTTGAGAACATTTTCATGAGCACATTTCTATATTCATGCCTTGAAATGAGAAAAATGGGTATAGGACAAAGAGAAAAGAAAAAGGGTTTCGCCCAAATTTTAGAACACAAGAGCGAGTGTCTCTTGATGTTATGTTTGAGAGGGGAAAGTCCCTTAGTGTTATTTGATGCCAAACGAGAGTTTGATGCCTAGCGGGAGCTTGAAGGAAATGTAACGCCTCATTTTTTGTTAATTTTAGGAATTTAATTAAATATTTAATAAAATATGAGGAAATTTTTCGTAAAATGTTTTAATTAATAATTTGACAAAGGATGTAAATTTAAGTGTGAAATAAAATTCTGGGTATATAAGTCGATCGGGAGAGAGAAAATATGTAGGAAAGTGAATTAACATAGTCAGGGGCAAAATTGTCCCGACCTAAAACTATATATATATACATTCTCTCTATCTCTCTCCTTATTCACTCCCTCTCACTTCTATCTCTTCCAAAATTCCAATTTATATCCAATCTTGAATTTCATTGAATCTTGGAGTTTGGGAATTATAGAATCGATTATAGCTCGTATTTCGGTAAGTTTTCTCGTCGTGATTTCCATAAATCCCGTTTTTGTTCTAGGTTCAATTTTTCGACGTAATATTTCACTCATTCGGGCTCCGATTTGAGTGAAATATGGCTTGTTCGAAAGCTTGATGGGTGTACTACCCAATTGTAACCATTTCTGGTGTTAATTCCTTGTTTAGGTACTTAAAATCGGTGTTTGAAAGTGGGTTGGTAAAAGTGATGAGTTGGGTTTTCTAACCCTAGTTTCGGTCCGAAGCATCGTCGCTTAGGTAAGCTTCTTTGGGCCTTAATGAGGTTATATTTATAGTCAATTTGATTGGGTCTTGAATGGTGTGTAAGTATGATTTGATGATAGGAAATTGTTTAGGGTTAGGAAGAGGAATTGGAGGGAAAAAAGTATAGGTGTTATATCGGCTAATAGGGGACGTAAAAACATACGTAATGAAACCTATTGGGAGCGTTAAAGATAGTTGCTATTAAAGCTAAAATGATGTAGGTGAAGGGTTGGTGGAGATGTTAATGAGGGAAGAGAAAATGGAAGTGAAGTAATGGAAAAACACATATATAAATGTAATAGTACCGTTAAATTATCGTTTAGTAAACTTGTTGCATATAAGTAATTAATGTAAATCATAAATTGTTATAAGAAATCAGAATCCTGGAGAAGGGAGTTCTAGAACGGAGCTTTAGGCGTAAGGTAAGCAACGCGATCACAACTCATTATGTTTGCATGTAAATCATGTAATGTTGCTTAGGTAATATTGTGATGGTTGGTATGCAAATTGTTGATTGATATGGAAACGGATTGATGTTTCTTAATGTGTTTGATGTGGTATGTGTTTGGCTGAAATATGCATAGTTGTTGATATAAGTTGTGAAACTATGCTATTATTTGCGATCATGTTATGTTATGATACTTATTTAATGATTCATCATGGGTTAGATATGCGTGGTGGTGCTATATGATGATTCTCACATCATGCATACATATGGGGCTCATTGAGAGCATATAAATGAAAGAATAAAAGGCTCATGGGAGCAGAAAATTGAAATAAGGGAGAGTTACCGGCTGTTGGAGCGTATTTGCAGTCATATATAAAACATACGTTCTGCTGCACAGTGGAATCTTGTTTCACATTTTTGTGATCGAGTGTGCCGGCCATTGGGGCATTAAACAAGCCTATTAAGGCAGAAAATCTATGGACCATAGTAACTGTAACCTTAACTCCCGGCCGACGACGCCCGTTTGTAAACGTCATTAAAAGTAGCCAAATAAGGGCTAAATGAGAAAGATGAAATGGGGTATGAGTGATCAAACTAGGGATGCATTAGTAAACTTGCATTCACAATTCATTATGGTTATGTATTGCAGAAAGTTATGTTTACATCACATTGCGATTTGGTTTGGTATGGATTGATGGAATATGACATGTGGTTTGTGAATTGTTGAGAATTATATGGTTTGTTGATAATGATTATATACGAGTGGTTGATGATCTCAATTGGAATGAATTAAGTGTGGATTTATTTGGTTGTGATAGATTTATGTGAATATAAAGTTGGTATGAATGATGAAGTGTGGTTTGGAATGGTAGGAAATGAATTATTGAGTGTTAAATGTGAATTAGGTTTATTGATTGGAGGTTAAAAAAGAGCTGGACGCCTGCACGGACAAGCATAAAATTACACAGTTTTGCCCGTGTACTGAGTTAGCGTCCGTGTACCAGCACTGGTGTGCTACATGGACGAGACTTAACTTACACAGACCAGACCGTGTACCTCAGTGTATCCGTGTACCACCACTGGCGTGCTACACGGACCAGAGCAGCAGTACATGGACCAGACCGTGTACTTCAGCGAGTCCGTGTACTGGTTCTGGCATGCCACATGGACCAGGACTGAACTACACGGACCAGACCGTGTAGTTCAGTGATGACCGTGTAACTGGTCAGCCATGCCGGAATTGATTGTTTTTGCCGATTTTATCCAAAATTAAGCATGTATGAATGTTAGGATGGATAAAATCGAGTTTATGAATGCTGAATTGGATTGTGTAATTGATGTTTGATTTGTGTGAGGTTGAGATTAAAACCCTCATATATTGGTATATGTGACTAAACATATAATTGCACATGAGTTGACCATGTTTGGTTGTGTTGCTTATTGAGTGTTATCACTCACGCATTTATTGCCTGCTACGCTCGGCAGAGAATCAAGAAAGGTAGCTTTTGATGCGAAGGTGGGTCATTGCTGCTCCAGTTTGAAACTTGCTTGGAGAGAGATTGAGGTGGACGGTGCTCTGAGTAAACAAATGTATTTGTACATGACTGATCATACATGGTGTTTGTTTGTATTTTGATCTGGTTACGTTTGAAATAGCATCGTTTAGGTTCTTTTTCTCTTCTAACCTGAAACATTTTGTTACTTGTATTACCTTGATCCAAGCCTTCGCAAACTTTCTTGAGAATGATTTTGATTAAATGAAATGTGCACGTTTACTATAAATGAGACAAACTTATTCCTTTCAAAGTGTAAAAAAAACTTTATTTTTGCATATACGAATGTCAGCAGTAGAATATGAAATCCAACAATTATGATCTTCAACAAAATCATTCGCGGTAGCTTCAAACAAATTACTATCACACTCATCACCACATTCGCTGAAGAATCGTTAATCTTTTGCTTACCCTTCATCATCCCTTGTAAACTCTTTAATTCTTGTTTAAACTGATGGTAGCAATATTGCATGTGGCCAGTATCCCTACAGTAATAACACTCAATAGTTCTCAAGTCTCTCGGCCGAGGATTCAATCTTCCATTATGGTCACTACTCCTCCTGCGATTCCTCTCTCTTTCACCTCCCATGTTTCTACACTAATTGAGGATTACTCTCGTTTTCTCTCATCAACATGTCATTCTTTTTCAAATTGTTATCACATCATTCAAACGAATAGTATGTTTTCTAACTAAAATTTGCATCAATAGTTTGAAAGATTTAGGCAATGACAGTAATAACAATAAAGCATGTTCTGCATCTTTAATTTTTTCACTTATACTTAATAGTTAATGTAGTAAATCATTAAACACATTAATGTGGTCAAGAATGTTACCTCCGTTATCCATATACATTTGATATAAATCCATCTTCATACACATTCGGTTAGCCAACGACTTACAAGAATAAACACACTTCAATTTATCCCACCATAAATTTGGTTTTAGTTTGGATTTCCTACTTTGTTAGGAATTTTAATTATTTCTTCATCCGAAATGGTCAAAAGCCCCAATACCTACGCTTCTAGCAATTTTATCTTTGTTAAGCATAAAATATCATAAAACATCTAGATTAATACTTTTTTCTAATGAAAATCAAATATTATATGCCTGAATTCTAAAGTAAAAAAAAAAAAAACCGCATGCCTCCATGACTCACTTTGTTCACTTTGACCATGTATTCTCTAGTACAAGCATCCAAAAAGAATCCGACCCTACTTTACTTACTAATATATAGTAGGCACTGGTCATCAACTCCACCCCCGAAAGCACAATTCTATAACTCAAACACTCATCTAAACTGTCCCAAAATGGAAGATCACACCTCTCTAATCAACATCCCTCGCAGAATGGATCGTATTTCTATCCCCACTCCAAACATCAGCAATATTCAACTTCCAGAGAGTCCAAAATTGCCAATGGAGTTCTTGTCAAGGTCTTGGAGTGCTTCTGCTGTTGAAGTCTCCAAAGCTTTATATTCTGTGGCTCATAACACTAGCACTCAACATTATTCTAGTAATAAGACTAATGCTAGTTCTAGCAGTACCACTTCTATCACTGCTACTGCATCTTCTATTCCTGAAGATGTCAACACTACTGTTTACGAGTGTGAGGAGAGTGCTGGTACTGTTGTACCGTCTAGCCAGTTCTCTTTTGCTTCTTCTGCCACTTCTCAGCTTGTTCTTGAACGTATCATGTCACAGTCTGTAAGGTTTTTTTTTTCTCGTGAAGTTAACATTAATATTGGATCAAGTTTGGCGCCGTGGTTTGAATTTGTTTCGATGGGGTTTTCAGGAAGTATCACCATTAACATCTGGGAGGCTCTCTCACAGCAGTGGACCTCTGAACTTGGCAGAATCAGATAGCCCTCCTATTTCTCCATCAGAAGAATTTGAAGACATCGTCAAGGTCTTACTTTTTGTTTTCTTTCTCCGAGTCCCATATACTTTCTTTAAAGCAAATTTCCACCTAGAATGAAATTCATATGCTTCAAACTTGTTTTCTTTAGCTATTTAGAAATGTGTTTAATTCAAATATTCATGCATCTAAGTTAATAACATATGGACAGTTTGATCCTACATAAAAATGTTCATTATCTTATTAAAAATAATTAGCACTTTTGTTGGTTATCTACTGTAGATAAAATAAATACCTACTTTAATTAAACATTACGAAAAATACTATATACATGTTTTTAATTAGTGCATCAGTTTGGTATTGCTTTCATGTTTTAAGTTAGAGTGTGGCAGGACTTTAGAAAAGGAAAATACAGAGGGATCGATCGATGCTTTTGTATCCTTCCAACAGCTTTTGAGTAGTCTTGTCAAATAAGCAAAGTCGTCACTCACTGGTATTCAGTCTTGGCCCTTTGAATAAATAAAATAAGAGAAAGAAAAGCTGCAACAGCCTGCAAGTGAGTGAAGCTGTTAAACAATAGTAGTACTCATCATAACGACGATCATCATTTTTCATTCACTTTCAAAAGTAAATCCTGACAATGGTTTCTTACTTTTATCACTCATTATATATGTTCAGAATCCAACTCTTTCGTCTGATTATTGAAAAACAAACAACCCTTTGATCTGATTTGATTCATCGTTGGAGAGTCATTCATGCATGCATAAAAAATTGTATGTATCGAGTCAAAATTATAAAAATATTACCACAATAACAATTCATACAAGTGTAAAGTCACAATAATCCAAAGATATGGTTTCATTGAGAAGAAAGATTTGATGCTTCCGTCATATTACAGAATAAGAGGTTTGGCCAAATTGACGTAATCAGTGACCATTCTTTATCTCCTTCCTTCTCTTACGTAGCTGACGTGAACATATCTTTTATCCACAAGGCCAACCTGAAAATGTTTGAGGATACCATAAAACATGACGTTTGCAGATGGATTTGTTGGGTTTTCATTATGGAAAGAAAATTATTTTTTTTTGTATGGGGCGATATATATGTATTTATAAATATATTTTGATAATAAAATTCGAAAGTAAATTCTTAAAATGTGAAATTATTGGAAAGACCAGTTCTTAATTTTATTCAAATATAAAGATGCATTTTTAATACTCTTGATTGACTTTAATAATTATAAAGTTTTATTTTTTCTGTTGAATATGGTCTCATCTTGGTTGTGGCATTCCTATTTTTTTGTAATTGTCTTATTCACACTTTGACATTTGTTGTTATTATTGTTGTGAATATGAATATTGTACTCTTCAACATCATTATTTTTTTTTTGTATAACATAGATACAAATATAAATATGATTATAGTTATGATATACATGTATGGTTATATGAATAATGTCATACTTATAAATATGGTTGTATGCATATAGAAATATAGATATGTTTATTGTTATAGGCATAGTTTCGTTATGTTTGTAGTAGTAGATGTAGTTGTAGGATTTTGTTGTGTTGTGTGTTGTAGGATGGCCTTGTTTTGTAGTTTGTTTAAGGCTGTAATCTTATGAGGAAAACTAATTTTTATTTTGATAATAAGCATGTGTTGTTTTTCTTCAATATAGTAGGAATGTTTTATACTCTTAGATCTAAAAACAAAAAGTTTTAATACCAATTTGTTTGGTTTTGAGTATAGAAAGAAAAAAGACACTTTATTCATGAAATTATTATTACTTTTGCATGAGGCAATATATGTATTTATAAACATATTTTGATAACAAAATTTAAAAATAAATTTAAAAAACAAATTCTTAAAAATATGAAATTAGAAGAAAAAGTAAGTCTTAATTTTATTCAAACATAAAATCTTAATTATATTCAAACGTAAAAGCATATTTTAAGAGTATTTCGTAGTCAACCAAATTCCAGTTATTACTATTTCATTGTATTTTTGTGGTAGACCAAAAGAATAGTCTTGTCTCTTGATGCTCTACTACATGCATCAATCAGCAATTTCTTGCACAATGGGGAATAATTAGATAGAATTGATGCATTTTATTTAGAGAATAATTTATCTAAGTAACTCCATTGTATATTCTTTTTTCTTAAAAAAGAAAAAGCAACTGCATTGAATGTCAATATACTTCAGACAGGATAGCTTAACTCAGTAATATTGTTTTAGTTTTAAGCACTGACCAAAAATTTTACCAGCTCCTGCCGTTTACGATTCGAGTTGAGTTTATATAGAGACTTAACTTGTTACACAGAACAGACTCTATTTCAAATACCTGCATCAGTTTTTAGAATATCCATCACTGATTTGAGTAAAGTATATGTTATATAAATTGTAGGAAATACTTTATTATTATTATTATTATCTTTTTCTGATGTAGAAAACAATTTGTTATTTGTGCAGTACTTCCGTGCACACAACACCTTAAACCCACTATTCTCTGGAAGCAGAGCAAGTGGCGGCAGTGTGACTCCTGGTGGAGCTAAGACCGTTGGAAGATGGTTGAAAGACCGCAAGGAGAAAAAGAAAGAAGAGAGCAGAGCTCACAATGCGCAACTCCATGCCACAATTTCTGTAGCTGCAGTTGCCGCAGCTGTGGCAGCCATTGCAGCCGCAACAGCGTCTTCTACAGCGTCGTCTGGATCAAAGAATGAGCAATTGGCTAAGACTGATATGGCTGTTGCTTCTGCTGCCACCTTGGTTGCTGCACAGTGCGTTGAGGCTGCTGAGGTTATGGGCGCTGAGCGCGATCATCTTGCTTCTGTTGTAAGTTCTGCTGTGAATGTTCGTTCACCAGATGATATCACCACTCTTACTGCTGCCGCTGCTACAGGTAGTGATTTTATAAGAAGAATAGGGTTTTGCAGATAACACATTTACAAAACTCGAGCTTTTAGTTCAAAGTTGCAATATAATTGGGTGCACTAGGCATCATGAACTGTTTAGTTAGTGGCTAGAGGAACTAAACGAAGATTTATTCCTGGTTCAGCTTTACGGGGCGCTGCAACTCTGAGGGCGAGAGCACTGAAAGATGTGTTGAATGTTGCAGCAGTAATACCGGTAGAGAAGGGAATGGGAATATGCGTAAATCCCAACAAAACCTATAGTGGTGAGATCGGAAACGGTGACAATTTTCTTGGTGTCTGTAATCTGGAGCTTCTTGCAAGGGGCTGTGAACTACTCAAACGCACCCGCAAAGGTAAACCGAATATCCTATTTAAACTGAGTAGGACAAATCTGAAATCCGTTTTATGTGAACTTCGTTTCCCGTTTATGTATTTGCCCTTTCCTCGCTTTTAAAACTAGCCTGGTTTTGCAGGTGATCTCCACTGGAAAATCACCTCTGTTTACATTCACAGGACTGGCCAGGTGGGTCATTAGATTGCATACATTTAGTAGACAACAGTGTTGGCCTATATCTGATGGTTTTAACTTAATTTTTAACTATATATTTTACAGGTAATGGTAAAGATGAAGAATAGAAATGTTGCAGGAACATTTACTAAGAAGAAAAAGAGTAAGTAAACCTGCAGAATTGCATTATTTTCTCCTACTGAAAGAAAGGTGCACAATGCATTGTGTTAAGGGTTTAGGTGAAGATGTGGTTAATGATGATTAATTGATGCAGATGTTGTGTTGGATATTTGCAAAGACATGCCAGCATGGCCTGGAAGACACTTGCTGGTTGATGGAGAGGAGCGCCGATACTTTGGACTGAAGACAGAAACAAGGGGAATGATAGAATTTGAGTGCAAGAATCAAAGACAACATGATATGTGGACTCGGGGTGTATCGAAGCTTCTCTCTATTGTAGCTCAAAGAAAGAGTAGGTTTTGAAGAAGGCGTGAGGAAGCAAATAGCAAATAATGTATCTAGGTTTGTAACTGCATAGCTTGATATATCCTGAACATGTTTTACCAATATTAAAAATTAGCAACAATAGGCTACAGAGTAGAATCAGTTGCAGGTAAAGTGGCATATATCGAAGTGAAATTAGAGCACAATGAAGGATCACTTTCCTGTTTGGTTGGACTGACAGATTGTCAGCATGCTTGCAGACTAGAGTATCCACTGTTTTGATGCTATTGCCTATTAGGAATATATCTTTAAATGTTTGTCCCCTTTCTGGATTACAGGTTGTGCTTAGAGTTGTAAAATTTGAACCAGAACCAGTAAATTGGAACCGAATTGGAATCGGCGAAACCGGCTATGTCCGGTTTCGGTTCCATGAAACATGAAACTATGAACTGGCGGTTCAGTTAATTTTTGAAGGAAAATTGAACCTAAACCGTCAAACCGAAACTAGAGGTTCGGAACCGAAACAGAAACATAACCGCCCTGAACAAGCTAGACCTTGTTCCGGTTTCGATTTCGCTTGAAGGGTTCCTTGAACCATGAACCGCCGGTTACGAACCGTTTAAACTCTAGTTGTGCTTGTATAACATGACAGAAGAATACGAATAATGAATAATTTGAAGTAGACGGTTTCTTGCTAAACGTGTACTTAATCAGATTGGTCGAAAATGTTGAGAACATGCAGATTTGATTCGTTCAACGTCAAAACTTCTTCTAAAACCAATTTTAATTATTCTCCATGAATTCAAATAATTACCAAACATGTTTTAATAAAATTTTAGTCATTTAACTCTATCAGAAAACTTTTTACCAGATTGATTAACATATCAAAACCTTCATTCAAAATATGATGGGTTTCAATGTCAATTATTAAAACAAAATGCTCCTCCTCGTAATGTCCATAGTTGTGTGCCCTATTCAATAGGTCTCACTGTTCAATTTGATCATCCATTCAGACTCACACTATTTGTCTAATTGAATTAGCTCAAATACGTATCCTAAAGAAATACCGAAAATGTCTTTTCTCAGCAATCTGTTCACGTGCGATCATATAGGTCTATTCGAACTTGGCATTATGAAATAAAACTTCCTAAAAGTCATGTATGCACTCTTTCAAGTCATACAGATAATACAAATTGAATGAAAAAAATGTGGTTGACATTTGTTCGACCTTATGCAATCTTACACAGTCTCTTACCCTAAAATGTCGAAATTACATAAGGCATGACAAAGACATCCTTATTAAGTCAATTCTTTTCTTGATATTCTAGTGACCCTGAAGACTTAGATAAATAAAAAACACATTATAACATCTGGGTAAGGCCATACATTTTCAGTTCACTAATCAAGCGCTTGACAGTATTTTCTCTCTCTTCGAAAGCAGATAATAGGGATGACAATTGAACTCGGAAACCGCGGGGAACCCGTTCCCCGTCCCCGTTTTGACAGGTGAATCCCTGGTTTAACCGGGTATGGGGACGGGGACGGGTATTTCCCGATTGAAAAAATCGGGGACAGGGGCGGGATGATGTCCCCTCCATCCCTACGAGGAATCCCCATCCCCGTCCCCGTCGGGTAATACCCATATCCATACCCGCTTGTATATATTAATTATATATTTATATTACATATATGTTACTATTATTATATATATATAATTATTATTTTAAATATTATGTTTTAATTATTAAAATTTAATTTATATATATATCTTATTTATATATTTTTTAAAAAAGAATTAACTTTTAATATTAAAGCGGACACAGGTAAGGGGATGGTATCTAAAATATCATCTCTGATGGGGACAGGGATGGGTTTGGGTTCAGGGTTTTAGGGAAGGGGACAGGGAAAGGGGTCCACGGAGATCCCCGTCCCCATTGCCATCTGTAGCGGGTAAGCCTTTCACTTCTCTCATGCTATCTAACATGAACCAGTGAATAATGCCATACCCATACTTGTCATCCTTGATACGGGCACATTAGACATATATAAAAATATACATTAATTCATCTATAGTTTCATAGAGATTTCAGGTCTGGGAATTCTAATATAAGGCATAAGAACCACTTATGACTCAAAACCATGTGGTGTTCTCATTTGTGGATCTATTCTAAATACCATGTACTAGACATGTATCAATGACTTCTGATTGACATCCAATACCCTTGTGTTCTATAGGACTGAACCCACAAAGTTAGAAAGAGCATGCTAGTCTTAATTTACTTACTATTCACATATGTCAGCTTCATCTTGAGATCTATATTCAAGGAATTTCATCAACCTTTATGAACAGAGATAACAGAAAGATAGTGTAACGCCCCGAAAATTTGTCCAATTTAATTTGAAAATAATGATTTTGATTTGAAATGAAATATGTGTGTGTGAGATTTGATTCCTTGCATGTGCGAAGGAAGTTGTATAAAGGTGGTTGAAAACCAAAGTAACGAAAGTTCTATTTTCGAATGAAATTATAAAGGATGATATGAGGTATCTTTAGGTGTTGAATAAGGTCTAATTCAATGTTAATTAATGTTGAATTCATGAGTAATAATTTTGGAATGTGATATGGAAACATTGGCATAAATGTTGTGGAAGTTAGGTTATGGGATCGGAAAATGATATGAATAAAAGAGATGCAAGTTGATGTGTATTAGGGTTGAGTTTGATCTTTGTATATGAGGTAAATTAATGTTAATTGATGTTAATTAAGTTGATATAATGTTTGATTTAAGTTATAAGCATGTATGTATAAGTGTACGCATGTTAGGAATCAAAGGAGATCGGAAAATGCTAAAATATGGTGGGCTGAGAGAAATAACGTATGTCAACATGGGCATGTTGACATACGTTATTTTCGAATAACGTATGTTACCCCATAGGTTGGCATACGTTATTCATACTGACAATTGAAAAATCTGCATTTTGCTGGCATACGTTAATTTGGACCTTGGCATACGTTAACGGGGGTCTGAACATGTCTTTAAGTAGGCCGAGAGCATCTCATTTCGGGGAAAAACACCCCCAACCATCCCCAAACACTCTCCCAACAATCCTCCACCATTCCTAAGCCTTTCCCAACATCAAACCTACCCATAAACATCATTTTAACAAGAGATTAACAACAAATCGAGCCTCGAATCCATCGCTCTTCAGTCTAGACTTTGGCATTTCGGGAATAAGGTAAGAATGCTTGATTTGTGACATAAATATGGTTGAAAAAGTACGAATTTGGTAGGGTTTTGATGGGTTTTCAGTGTAGGTTAAGATTCCATAAACCATTTGCTCAAAAACATAACATTTCACGAGATTTAAGGAATTAGGGTTTATGGAAAATTTCAGGATTCTTGGGAATTTGTGAGATAAATGGAAAGATAAGTGTAGAATGTTGA
>CANYCX010039861.1:0-17670 GCA_948193385.1 Breynia disticha f. nivosa
CGATCGACTGATACATTTACGATTTTTAATTCTTAATAATTTTTATATTGCTAATCAAATTATTATTAAAATTAATTCGCGAAAAATTTTCGTACATTCTTACGTATTTTATTTATAATTTGGTATTTTATTTAAATTTTAGGATGTTACATAAACCAATAGGTCAGCATGACCCCTATACTAGTCATATGGCCCTTGTGTTGAGACCAGTTTAGAAAGCATTCCATGAAGGGTTATGTAAATCATGATGAGCACAATCTCATGCTCTATATGGCACGACTCGTGCCACATGAGAAATTTTCTGAACAAAAATAAACAGTTATTTAAGAATGAATTTGGGTAGAAAATTAATAGGGTATTTTCCATTTTGCATAAATGTATATAAAATTTAATAAAGAATGAGAACTTATGCTTTAACTACTTTGGTAAGTGTAGGAAAAAACACTTACTGAGTGTGAAAATATTCATCTCTGTGTGAATTGATTGTGATGTTGTGCAAATCGTAGGTAGTTGCTACTAGACTAGAGGTTTGAAGTGATCATCTTCAGAGCAATACTATTCTCTTAGGTCTGGGCTTCAGATTTTATATTTTTGATTTATATGTTCTACATAATGTATATTCACATATTTTGAATGTTGAATTTGTTTTCAAACCTAAACTATAGCTTTCGCATTTGTACAATATTTTAAGAAATGTTTGGGCCAATTTTTTTTATGAAAATGCGTGTATTATATTTTCTCTATCCTCGAATTTGATTTTATTATTATATCATTTCTTAAAGTGTATAATTATTAGAAAAATGGTTTTTAAATTTGAGCTTCACATAAGGAGAAATATTTGATATTGCAAATAGTGGTCGCTCTCCAAATACAATGACCTACATTGTATCTATGAACTTTGTTTGATATCTCATATATGTGACTCATAGAACATGATCACCTACAAAGTACATAGTAGTCTAAGTTCAATTCCATTCCCATGAAAACAAGTGACTAGGAATATCTAGAATATTAATCTCATAACTTCTAGGTTCTACTATCAAGGTCTTGAACCTTGATATCTCAAGTGCTTAATTAACATTCTGGGATAGTTTTGCCAGGCACATAACACAGGTCAATAAAAGGACTGATAAAACAATGCCTCATAATTTTATCACTCAGTAATAAAAGGTACATATAATGTATTGGGGCTAGCGCTTACACTGACAACTTCAGTTTTACCATAAGGCACAAGTCTAACTTCATAATTTTGATAGGAATTTCCTTTACATGTCAGTTTTAATTAATCTTAAGGAATTGGATTAGTTTAAATGTAATAACCACTCTACCATTTGAAATAAGTTTCTTTTCGTCTTTATGGATAAACTTGGCTTTAGATTAAACTTTATTTTTAGATGCTAGAAGATCTTTAACATTAGGTTTGAATTAGGTGTTAAACTTATTTTTTCCTTTAGGTACAAGTCTAACTTCATCTATGAGTTTGGGTTTAACATTTTCCTTAGCACCATTTAGGACTTTAAGCTTCTTCTTAAGTTTGGGATTGATTCCCAACTTGTTAGAGAACTTTTTCCTTTTTCTTTTCATTTTGGAATATATCATAAGGAAAATACACTATGTGTGGACATATTCTACAACAAAGTAATGTAGTAAAAAAATTTTAGATAAGGTATTTAATTTCTTAAATCCATCTTAACTTTAATTCTCATAATCAAATCAATATCCCATTATTGACTTTTATTAGCGTCCATTATGGGCCAAGATCCATAGTTCACAACAACCTTATACTCAAGCTTTGGCTTGTATACCTACAAGGTTAAGTTACTTAGGTATGAACTTTCTTTTGTTCCAATCATGATCCCAACACAATTCTTGGATATTATGGAATTAACATCCTTTAGATGTTATGCACGCCGTCCAATTTTCATTGCATACGATGGTGAACAAAAGGACTCACCTTTTATCAAGTCAAACTTAAACTCTCTAATGTCAAGAAAAATCCCCTTTCTACCTGGATTAGGCATTGAAAAGTCTTACCCCAACCTTGCCTCATAGAGATAATCTAATCTGCACCAACATCCACGAAGTGTATTTGTTTCAATAATAGATGCTTTGACAAGTTGAAAAAATAACGAGGCAATTTAAACACTTGTTATTAATTGAGATTAAACCTGTTTTACTCAACTTTTAAGACATGCAAATGTTGGCATTCATTCACAATTATAAAGTGCATGAAATAAACATGGACATTTGAGGGCTCTAGCTTATATTAGACAAGTCTAATTAATCTTCAATCCTCCACTTTTTAGTCTTTTGCATGTCCTTGTTGATTGGGCTCACCATTGGACATCACCATTGGTCCCACCATTTGGACTCTATCTTCGGCCTCGTTTTAAAGATATAATATAAATAATCCTATAACTATTACATCCTTTAAGGCACGTAGGCTTATTTGTAAAAAAAAATTAAGCCCATTAACACTTTGCTTATTTTGAGTTTGTTGTAGGTTATTAAAGTATGGGTTGGTATAGTATTGTAATGTATTGTATACTTTATAAATATAATTAAATATGAAAAAGATAAAAATTTGATAGATGAGTTATTTTTTTAAAGGTTAAATTTTATAAGAATTGTTAAAACCATGATAACCCACATATTTGGTGGGTTATTATTTTAATGGTTTTCTTAAGAGTTTTAAAACCATGTGAAAATGATCATAACCAATACAATATAATTAATAAGCAAAACAAGCATGGATTTCTCTTTTACAATGCCATAAAATACAATATTAACCCACAAAACAAGCAAAGCATAAATGCACTACTAAAGTTCATGAAATTCACATCATAAAATGCAAGTCCATGAAATTGAATTTTAGTTTATTGTCATAGCTGATTAATAAATTGTGTAATTAGGTAATAAGAACTCATGCATGCCTTGAAAAATTTCATTGAAAAAGTCTTATTTTACAACTTACATTAGACTTATGAAACTCATATTAATGATGACTAATTTTAATGAGGAACACATAATCTTTATCATAATTTTCAACTACTAGGTTCACGTGACGTGCAAAGGTATAACATTAAACCACAAACCTTTTCCTTCCATAGTTGATAGTCTAGATTACAAAATAATGAACTCAAAAGGAATTAGGTCAAACAATAATAATCTTGTTTACATAATCTAACAGGTCAATTTTTATTTATTCCATATTCATGTTTAAGGTGTTAAAAACATAAATAGAACATACAATTGACAAGTACAATAACTAAACGACCCACCATTAACTGTAACACGTGTCAATAAAATGATGATATATGTACTAATCATACGTCACATTCCCGATATATATATATAAGTATTATATATGTACTTTAATGTATTGTTTAATGTATATCTATACTATATACCATTAATCTAATACCTTTAAAAGTCATAAAAAAACATGAAAACATCATAATCCTAATTTAATTATGATTTTCTATTTTTTTTTAACCATCTTCTAATTAAAACAAAAATTAAAACAAAAATAGTTTTCAATTAACGTAACATACATGCAATTTTCCCCATGTACCCTAAAATATGAAAACATTCCAGTTCATAATTATAAACCAATTATGAATTGTGTTTTGTTTAATGATCTTTCTAAGCCAACACAAACAAGTTCTTCAAATTTTAAGGCATATACACGACATTGGCATGCATAATAAAATCCTAATGCTTTATTTTTATTTAGTTTAACAATTTAAATATTTGATCTTTGATTAAGATAATTAAATTAAAAAACACAATAATATAGATTTATATTTTAAAGTTACAAACTTTTAACTTAAAAACAAAGCCAATCAATATAAAGATTCAGTCTAGGCTTAAACATGAAATCATAAATTTGGTTTCTAACAATTTTTAATTTAATGATCATAACCTTTGCGATAGAACCAAAATATACATTTATTTCCTTCCCATTTCAGTTATATCTTCATGACATTTTGGTAAATAAACCATGCAAATATGAGATCCTTTACATACTTTTGTTTTATCTACGGACACTTGAAGATCATAAAGATGGACACTTAAAGATCATAAAGATAAACTAAGGAAAAGATGGAAAAAACCAACGCATTAAGATGGACATTTGAGATTCACGAATTATAGATGCAAATTGTTGGTTCGTGATACTTTCAAAGGAAGGAATTTGTGACCAAAAAAGGCATCACATTCATGAAACTTTAATGGTGATGCCATAGTAGCTTTTGTCACCCCACTTTGGTGAGTGAAATATTGCGTAGAATCATAATCACAAACTTGTCTTTTTTGTTATGAATTGAGGCTTCAAACAAACATTCATGATATTCAAAACCTGAAGGAAAAAATGGCTACAAAACTTTTGTTTAACCGATTGTGCTTCAATCAAGTATTCATGACACTAAATTTTGAAGGAAAAAGTTACCAGAAAGTTTGTCACAAACATAACTCATTTGGTGTCATGAATTATTGCTTCGAATGTGCATTCGTGACACTTTGTTTTGAAGGAAAAGAGGGCAGTTGGGAGTCATGAACCTTTCTCATTTGAATCAAGAATTGGGGGATCGATTAGTACATTTGGTACTCTTGTAAAAGGTACATTTTTTGACTTATTTCAAGGGTTTTACCAAGGGCATCTTAGACACTTCCATAGGGCATGGAGAGGGGCATATAAATAGGTCCTTTTAGGGATATTTGGGGATCCTTTAGACACCTAGAGTGTAGATAATTGTAAGAATAATAGAGGCCTTATTTTCTTTTCTGTGTTTATGATTTTCTTCTTTTCTTTTTTATTTACATTTTATATTGTCATGTTAGGATAGACTTTTTTTTTGGTAATCCTTGATGTAGATAAAGTTGAATTGATTGTGTTTGATGAATGATTTATTGCAATTGTATATTGATCATTCACTTCTAGTATTCCTAGTCCAAAATTACTAAAGTTGAAATTTGGAGGGCTAAATTCATTACAGTTAAGGCTTGTTTCGATATAAATATAGCAAATGACTCTAAAGTGTTACATAAAATTCCTAAGAGACTAATTACCTTTAATAGTTTAATTAATCACAAAAGTATAACATTCTTTGGTCTTAAGGATGGAATTATAAGAATATGAAAATGGACTTTAATTTAGGATAACACGAGAACCTTGTCATTACCTTAATTAATTAAATAACCCAAGCTTAGTCTTTACTACGTCCATAAGTGCCTAACACCTTTATTTCATGTTTGAGTTTTATTTACCTTTGCTTACCTTTTCATTTATTATTCAATCAATACCAAACCATATTTATGTTTGTTTCTTTCTTTTATTTATCTTTTGGCATTGATTCAAATTAATTACAATTTCAAGAGATTGATCCTGGAATTCATACTTTCGCGGTTAAAACCATCATGGCCTAGTACGTTTGCTAGGAAATACGGGTTAATTTTTGTTGTCATTGCCAAAGAATGATGTATTTTAGGTTTTTCTTTTGTTTATGATCCTATATGTCCATAATTAAGAAGAAAATTTGACTGATCTTTATCTAAAAATAAAGAGGGTCATTTTAGAGCATATGAGACAAAAAATGGCAATGGAACAAATGGGTTTTGGAGTCCATGCATTGGGGTGTAGTCAACAATGAAGTGGGTACGGATCCTATGTTGTTGAGACAAAATGGAATTAGTAGTGGTAATGAGGCAGGTGGGAGAAAACATTCATCTCCTCATGGTGGAATTAGACATTCCCCAAGGGAAATTTTTTGTGACATATAGATAAGGTTGTAATTGGGTGGGTACCTGCAAAAATTTAAAAACCCGTGTCCGTACCTATTAAACATATCACTACCCAAACTTGAGCCAAACCTATATAGATAATACCCGTACCCATTTTATACCCTAATATTACTACCCGCGGGTATCGGTTACACCTTCAATACCCATTTTAAAGAAATTTCCTAAACGTTACTATCTCCCTTCATTGGATATTTCCAATTAACAAAACGTAGAAACAGGCTTCCTTTGAGAAACCACAAAGACAAAACAATAAATAGAATGGTTTATTTATTTTCATCTCTATTTTGTGGATCTAATTTTGAGATTTAACTTGGAAGTAGAGTGTTTGTGGGCTACAACTGAGTGATTTTCCTAAGATTTTTTGTGTTAAGAAGTAGGTGCGGGATTTAGAGAGAGTGAATTTCAAAAACAACAGAGAACAATGTTAAAAGAGAGGGAGAGAAGGACATGAAAGAAGAGGAAAGAAGGGAAATGAAGGAGGAATGGGGCAGTGAAGAGAAAGTGTAGTGCATAGAGATAGTGATATAATGTACTTATGTTTTTATAATTTAAATGAGTGAGTATATATGTGTGTGTGGGTACCCAGAGGAGTAAACCCGTACCTGACCCAAACCCACGACGGGTAGAGTTTTAAATACTCGTACCTATCCCAAACGCATTTATATAGGGTTTAGGTTAGTCTTAATGGGGCAGGAACCTGTGGGTACTTATTTGTTACCTACCCGCTTACATCCCTACATATAGAGGTTGATGATTAAGGCATCTTTGTCATGTTTTATGTTGAATCCATTTGAAAGGAATTATGAGATAAAGGGTGTGCATTTCAACATGTTTTCATATTTTCACGGATTAGCCTCATAAGATGCTCTATCATTATTTAAGGAATCCTACACCATGACAGAAACCTTCCCTCTTAATGGGTTGATAAAACATGAACTATGGCTTTGGTATTTTCCTTACACTTTTAAGGATATGGAAAAATCATGGTTGATTAACCTCCCTAAGAGGACTTTGAGGACATGGAATGAAGTATATGATAAGTTTATGTCCAAGTATTTTTTGCCTTAAAAGAACATTAACCTGTAAAATAAAATTTTCACATTTATTCAAATGGGCAAAGAGGCCATCCATGAAGCTTGGGAACTCTTTAAAATGCTACTCACTCAATACACTCACCAGTAATTTCCTCTGGCATTGTTAACATATTTATTTTATGGGGGCTTCACATTCTCTGACCAAACATTTGTAAACATAGCTTCGGGTGTTTATGTAGGTGATAGAACTATAGAAGAAGTAAGGGATATCTATAAAATGTTTGTAAACAATGCTTAAAACAAATGAGTTAAAGGAATAAGAGGAATTCATGTGAATGAAGTCTCAAACCACCATTTTTATTTGAATTAAAATATTTCTGAATTCACCAAATGTATAAAAACTTTTATGAAAGAGAAGGCTTATAGGGTTTAGGTGCAATGCATTTATTGTGGCAGCTTTGATCATAGTGAGGAGGCATGTATATATTATAACTTTGGGATATAGTGGGTTGAGTCAAGTGGCCAATGAGGGTTGTAGTAAATTATTTAAATAGACTCAACACACTAATGAACCTCCTTACTTCAACACCTATAACATAGGATGGTGAAATCATCATAATTTTTTGATGGAAGAACAACACGAACTACCAAGAACCTCCACCAGTAACAAACACCTATCAACCTTCCAAACAACATACGTATCCTCCTCCACCATTTATAGAAAAAGATCTATAAAATTTTCCTAGACCCAAGTACCAAATGCCCCCACACGAAACACCACATCAAAATCCAAACCACAACCCAACTCCTTAAAATATAATTTAGGATTCTTAGTAAAAGTTTGAGGGTGTTGTCATGAAGAAAATGAAAAAATGGAGCAGTTTATGGAGTCTCAAGCTTCCATCAATCATAGCATTCATTGGTTTATATAGTCATAAGCTTCCATAAACCAAAGATTTTAGAGCTTCATCGATTCATAAAACTCAGGCAAAAATCCACTCTTGCTAGTTTGCAAGAAAATGCAAGATAGAGAAAAATGTAAACTCCCTAGTATGCCCACTTAATATCCAAGTGATAATGCATATGTTATAACATTGAGAAGTCACAAACATTGAAGGAGATTATATATGTGAACAAGTTGGAAGCTGGTGATAGCAACAATGATGAGAAGCAAGGAGGAGACTAAGAAAGATGTCATAAAGGAGAAACCGAAGACAAAATGGAGGATTTCTAAGGACAAGAGGAAGAAAATAGAGGAACAGAGCAATGGTGATAATAGCTTTATACATCCACCTCTATTCACTTAAGTTCTTAAGGAGTTTTTTAGGACTACGGACTTCATATAGTACCTTCATATAATGAATAAGTGCATATAAATATACCATTTTTAGGCAATTTTTCATATGCCAAAATATAGTAAATTCTTTAAGGAGTATGTCACTATGTTTGGATTTTTACATGTCTAAATTAATTATAGTTGTAGAGTTTTCATCAAGAATGTTAATGTAAGTCCTAGACCGAAACATTGTCTATATACTACATTCATAGTCAAAAAAATCCATTCTATCTTTCTATTATTTCTATGCACGAAGATTGATAGAATTCCATGATTGAGTATCTCGATGCTTAAACTGACATATGTGGGGCATATGTCTGTAGAACCGTAAAGTGAGAGATTTCATTCTAAATATCTATAGTCAATCAATATTATAAGAATAGTTGGAGAATTAAGACTAGCATTCTCTTTTTGATTTATTGAATTCGATCCTACACAACACGAGAACTTAGGACATTAGAAAGAAATCATGGATCAATATCTAGGGTTGGGTTTTCTAAATGTCTAAAACCTATTGGAAATGGAAAATAAATACAAAGAGGAATAGAAACACTTGCACGATTACACTATAAACATTCATACTCACATAATATTGTAAACTAGTACATAACAATCAAAACTTTAATTAAAAGAATGGATCTTTAAATCTCTTCTTATGTGATCATATATGTGAATGGAAATAGAAAGTAAGTACAACCCTGAAATACTTTGAGACTATGTTCTTTCACTTCTTAAAGAGCCCCAAGTGTTGTCCCTCTAAAAAATTAACACACAAATCAAAAGATATGTGTATTAGCACAAAGGTTTAATGGAATTCAACTTATTTTTTGTCCTTGGATAAAATGTTCATGAAATAGAATGCCCCAATGTGTTTACTGACTATGAAAAAAATTCAAAATCTCTTAAACTCTCGTGGAACAGATGAAAATTCAAGTGGTTGCTCTCTTGCCTAAACAGTTTGGCCTTATAGGTGAGGAGAGAAAATTATGAGTTTAAATTTGGGTTATAATTAAGTATTCTCTCTCTCTTATCTCTTTTGGTCATGTGGCCTGTCTAAGGTAGGAGTTTTTATTTGAGTTTCAATAAAAATTTAACTCTTTCTATTCATATCTAGTGTTGCCAAATTTTAGGAGTGATAGGATAGGGTTTATGCTTCCCTTTTCTCTTTGCTCTATCTTCTTTCAATAGAAGATAAGCTTCTTATTTTATCTACAAATTTTTCTCTCACCTTTGTCCTAACTAAAGAAAAAATTATCTTAATGAATTTTTTAATCTTAAAATATGCATGGACTTTCCCAAATTCAGCTTTCATCTATTATGGGACCAATTACCAAAATTGGCCTAATTACTCGATCAGACCCATTGACTAGAATATGAACTAAGGTTAAATTCCTAAAATACCTTTTAATCACCTTATTTCTGTGTTCGATATGTAGGACTACTTAATAATGGTAATTTTAATTATCTTTTGTCCATGTTCATTCTGTAGGACTATTTCATAATGATAATGAATTTAATAATTCATAAATCATACGTAGTCTCTAGTAAGACACTATGACCATAAAAAATTAAATAACTGATGAGTAGTGACAACAGTCTGACTTCAACTCAAATTCTTCATTCAATCTCTGATATCATTATTTCCATAAGAAATTCCTTTAACATCCTTATTTTGTGCTAAATCATTTTCTTGATTTCAATGGAAAAATTGAAAAGTTCAAATAAATAATCTAGTGATTCCATTTGGGTGCGGCCATGCTCCTCCCAGTCTTTCTTATTAAGCAGCCAGTGATATCTTCTCTGATTATGTCTTCACTTCACGCATGCTTCTACTTGTAATCCATAGTATGCCCACTCATACCCATACTTATCAACCTTTTGCTCTTACGTTAATGGTATGTCATTGTACACTAGAAATCACAATAAAAGACAATGATTTTAGTTCTAAGGACAAAAATTTGACATTGCAAGAGATATACTAATTTTAATATTCTTATCAATGATCGCTCTTCAAATACAATATCGCATATTGTACTTATAAACTTTGTGAGATATCACATATCTATGACCCTTAGAACATCATTACCTACAAAGCTCATACCAGTCTTAATTCATTTTCGTTCCCCTGTAAACAACTAACTAGGGAAATTTAGAATGCTAATATCATAACTTCTAAGTTTTACTATCAAGTTCCTCAACCTTAATACCTAAAGTGTATAATCAACATTATTGGATATCTTATCATGCACATAGCACATGTTAATACATAAAATGATAAAATAATTCCTTATACTTTTCTTAATCTATAATAAATGTACATATAATACATTGCGACTAAGGCTTACATTAATAATGTCCTACTAGCACTAGTCCCAATCAAATATAACCCTCAACCCAAAAGACCTAACTGACATTCATTCTTTAGATTGGTCAACTGCTTGGTCAGAGTATCTACCATATTGTGTTCACCCAGAACCATGATTATCTTCACATCACCTGTATTGATGATCTCTCAAATGAGATGGAATTTATTGAGTACGTGTTTTGATTGGTGGTAATTTTTTGGCTTTGGGCCTATATGATGGCTATTATTATCACACAAAAGTTCAAGGGAATCTAGGATATATGGGATAACTCATAATCTAATAATGACCTTTGATCGAAACAACTTTTATAGCTACCTCAAACACTTCTGTATGCTTAGCTTCTATTGTAGAATCTACAACTGTGCTCTGCTTTGAGCTTCTCTAGCTGGTAACTCCTTCATTTAACTAGAATGTGCATACTAGTTATGCTCTTGAATCGTCCTTTCTTTTTAGGTTCACAACATTAGTGTATCCGGTAACACTAAGCTCCTTTTGACCTCTCTACACTAAGAACTAATCTTTAGTCCTTCTCAAGCACTTAAGAATTGCCTTAACCATAGCCCAATGGACCTCTCTAGTGTCTTGCTAGATCCTATAGATGATATATATGGGACTCTATTCATACATTCTCTCTTTTCTCTATAGGATGGGCAACCTTTCGTAGAGAGAACCATCTTTTGTTGTAAGGGCAATAATCCCTTCTTAGATTGATCCATACTAAATTCCCTCAGTATCTTATCTATGTACTTTTCTTGACCAAGTCCCAAGAGACACTATGATCTATCTATATAGATCTTTATACCAAGTATAACCTCAACTTCTCCTAATAATTTTATAAAGAAAGACAGATTCAACCATTGCTTAATTTGTCATAATGCTAAAATGTAATTTCCAAATAGTAGAACACTACTATGCTCCCACTAAACTTTAAATATACAGAAGGGTCATCATCATACTCGACAAAACAAAAATATTTTATGGCTTTATCAAAATAAAGATTCTAACTCCTATATGTTTGCTTAAGTCCACAAATGGATCTCATAAGCTTACATACGTTAGTAAGATTTTTAAGATTGATAAATCACTCAAGTTATTTCATGTAAACATTCTCAAGGAGATTTCATTCAGAAAAGCTATTTTGATAACCATTTGCCATATCTCGTAGTTTTAATATGAATATATGGCTAATAGAATCCTAGTGGATTTGAGGATAACTATTGGTGAAAAAGGCTTCATCATAGTCAACACAATAAACTTACTTAAAACCTTTTGCAAATTGTCTATCTTTGAAGATTCCTCTAGCCTTCTCTTTGAAGATCCATTTGCATTCAATTACCTTAGCAACTTTAGGTAGATCAATCAAATCCCAAAATTGATTATTGTACATTGATTGCATTTTGCATTTCATGGCCTCTTACCATTTTTCTGAATCACGACTCTCTATAGCCTCTTGGTAAGAAGTATGTTCATCATGACCAATGATCATGATATTTTGTTCATTAGTTAAAATGAACCTGCGCCTTTTAGGTTCATGAAGTATCCTACTAAATCTTCTAGGTACTTGTGTAATGGGCTCTTTTTCCACAACTTCTTATGGAGTCAAGTCCATATCTTGACTACCATCTAAAGGAATATGTGTACTGCATCCGCTTGCATAAATTATAGTTTGAGTAACCAATACTTTATTCTCTCTAGGATTGTAGAAATAGTATCCTTGAGTTTCTTTAGGATAAGAATTTATCTATGTTGCATCAAAGATTATTGCATATTAATATCTTAACATGTTCTTCACATCCCTAGATTCTAAGAAAAGATAGGTGGAGCTTTTGCCCTGTCCATATCTCATATGGTGTCTTTTTATCTATTTTAGTCAAAGACTTATTTAGTACAAAAATTGCACTCATAAGGGCATAACCCCAAAATGACATTGGAAGACCAATTTGACTCATCATTGACCTCACCATGTCCATCAAGATTTGATTCCTCCTTTTATACACACCATTCCACTTAGGTGTTCCCATAAGTGTGAGTTATTGTACTTTACCACATTCTATCAAATGTTCATTAAGCTATAGGCTCATGTATTCCCTACCTTGATCCAATAAAATGCTTTAATATGTTTTCCTCACTGGTTTTCTACTTCATTCTTGGAATTAATAAACCTCTTAAAGGTTTTTGATTTATGTCTCAATAGATAGATGTAACCATATTGGCTATAATCGTTTAAGAATGTAATGAAGTAGATATCACCACCACTGGCTTATGTACTTATTAGTTCACACAAATCAAATGTAGAAGATTGAATAATCCATTAGCTCTCTCTCCTTTCTTGTTGAAAGGATTTTTAGTCATTTCCCCACCATTACCTATTAATTGCCTACAACCGATGCACTATCACTAACTTATGTTAAGTCCAAACCTAAGTTTAACGTCCTAACCATGACCCTAATCTACCCCACTATCATATGGCAATATAGGAAAGCATCGATCTTAGCCCCTCTTCATATAAAAAATCTTACGTGCTCAGCTTTAGATTAACCCACACTTCGATGTTTGAAGCATTGATAGGTTGTTAAATTGAGGAGGCAATTTTCTTAACTTACTATATCTAGGATTAATTTCGTTTTAATTATGGCTTAGCATGGAAAAAGTGGATTTTAGATTAATTGCATTCATTTCATAGATCTAGCATGCATACTCTAAGTGCACAAAAGTAAACATGCAAGTCATGTACCAATGATCCTAAACTAGATCTTATATTATCACATAGTATGCTCTTTTAGCTTCAAGTCCACCTCCTAATGCACTTTCCATCCTTTTAGGTTAGAACTCCATGTTTGGGCTCCTATTCCTTTTGGGTTGGGCCTATTTAAAATTTTTAAGGCCAATACCTTAGGAGAAATTATTCCTTTGGGCTCCTTTTGTTAAAATCAATTGATGAGCTTGGCCAAGCCCAATATCATTCATTGTATGAATGTTCTCAAGCCCACAAGACAAACACAACTTATTTTGTGCAAAAATACTATTGATTAAATCTTCTCTATTACAATTTTACACATATAAGAAAAATAAGTATAAAATCTACATTAATGCATTTAAGTATAAAATACTTCAAATAAAATAAACATATTCATTTTTTCATGCTTCTAAAAACTATTTTTGTCCCTAAATTCATCATAAAATTCTATTAAGGTCCTTAATAATCAAATTAGGTCAACATGCCATTTAAGTGATTAACTAAGGCACCTAGTTTATGGTTTTTATGATTAATCTACTCTACTCAATTATGGAAAGAATTAAATTAGGTCAAATTCATGTGTATATATATATATATTATCCCCTCATCATTAAGGATCAAATTATGTACCTAGTTTGGACTTTTATGAAAAAAAATAATATGTGACTAGCAATTATTTGGATAATAAACCTCATTTGATATTATTTTAAATGAATTTTAACACCAAATAACCTGACAATATAAAACAACCCGCAAAAATCCAAACTAGCTCACAAAACTAGCCAACTATGTCTTATAACATTAAGGTGAGTGCTCTTATACCTCTGTTTGATTTCCAGCATGTCTGAAACCTAATGGCAGCAGAAAATCACTATAATGATACATATAGACATGTGAAAAATCATAGTAAAAACATTCGTAGCGACATAATATGGAATAATATTGTAAACTAGTTAATAAAAAAAATTTTATCAAAAGAATGGATCCATAACTCTTTTCTTGTGTGACCATATATGTGGATGGAAATACAGAGTACCTATATCCCTGAAATACATTGGGTCTACCATATTTCACCTTTAAGTGTTTTCCCTCTACAAAATTAAGACAGATCAAAATATATCTATACTAACATAAATGCATAATGGAATTCACCTTATTTTTTATCCTTCAATGAAAAGCTCATGAAACAGAATGCCCTAATGTATTTTTTATCCATAACTCTTTTCTAAATCTCTTACACTTTTGAAAAGAAAAAGATGAAAAAATGTGTGGTTGCTCTATTGGTTGAAAGTTTTGGCCTTGTGGAGGAGGGGAGAAATATATTTGTGAATATTAAGGCTTTAACTAGGTCTTCTCTATCTTTTATCTCTTTTAGCCGTGTGGCATATCGAAGGTAGGAACTTTAATTTGAGTTTGAATGCAAATTTAACTCTTCATAATCCAATCTAGTGTTGGTAGAATTTTAGAAGTGATAGGATAGGTTTTATGCTTCATTTTCTTTCTTTTATCTTCTTTCAAAAGAAGATAAGCTTCCTACTTTATCTCTATATTTTCTCTCATCTTTTCCTTAACTTAAGAAAATATTATCCTAATGCTTTTTTGTCTCAAATTATGAATGGACTTTCCAAAATTGAGTTTTCATACATTCTGGGTTAAATTACCAAAATTGGCCCAATTGTCTCATCTGATCTAATGACTAGAGTTTCACCTAAGGTGTAATTCTTAAAATACCCTTTTAATTATCTTTTTCTATATGAGATCTGTAGGAATATTTAATAATGTTAATGAATTTAATAATTCAAAAATCATAGAAAGTTTTTAGTAAGACACTATGATCCTCCAAAATTGAATAGCTAACGAGCGGTGCCAATAGTTCTATTGCAACTCAAATTATTCCCTAGACCTCTAATATCATGAACTACTTAAGGCATATATTTAACATCATTATTATATGATAAATAACTTTCTTGATCCCTATTTCAAAATTGATAAGTTCAAATGAATGATCTAGTCATTTCATTTGGCTACAGCCACACTCTTCCTAATCTGGCCTATCGAACGGTAAGTGATATATTCTCTCATTATTTGAGGGTAAATTCCTTCACTTCATTCATGCTTCTGCTTATAATCCATAGTATACCTAATTATACATATACTTATCAATATTTTATTGTGGCATTAGGCGTATGTGAAAGTACACTAGGAATCACAATAAAAGACAGTGATTTCAAGTCTAAGGAAAAAAATTTGACATTGTATGGGATATACTATTTTGGCATGTTCATCAATGATCGCTCTCCAACTACAATGTCTCACATTGTACCTATGTGTTTTGTTTGATATCCTATATTTGTAACCCGTAGAATATGATCACCCATATAGCTCATACTAGTGTTAATTCATTTTCATTCCTAGAAAACAACTCACTAGGGAAATTTAGAATGTTAATCTCAAAAATTCCAAGTTCTACTATAAAGAGGAGGATATTTTTATTTTTCACTCTTCTCGGACATTCATATTTCTTCCCAACAGGTATGAATTTATTTTATTTTCTTACTCACACTTTTTAGCCGAATACATATAAGAACGAGCTAGCACTCAGTCTTTTCAAGAAAAACTAATTGTGGTGTGTTAAAATAGAGGGAGGTGGCCCAAAAAGAAACTCCTATGACACATTTAGACTTTTTCAATGTTTTATCTATTTAGGTTTATACATTAGTTACTTTGGAACTCGTTCCAGATACTTAACTACTTGACTTTCAAGGTTAGATCCTTAAACTAGTTAAAGTTTTTGCAAAGTTGTGAATGCATGGATCTTGGTTGGATGTTTATCGCTATTTCTTCATTGTTTTTGCAAATTTTTCTGTTGTTCCATCTTGATTAAAGTCACAAGAAACCTTATAGTGATATAAAAGAAGCTTACATGCATTTTTGTGACTGATTTTTGCCATGAAAGATTATTAAAATCGAATATGTCTAAGAACTAGTGTGCTAAAATTTTTGCTAATGCATTACATGAGATGTGTTTTGTTCATTTGATCATTAAATGGACTTTAAATCATATTTATAAACTTAACTACGATTTTTTAGAATGATTTAATGACTGGTTTGAAAAAAGAAATTCTACTTGGTTGATCCATGAGTTGTTCATATTTGACCTAGTTTGCATTATTTTTCACTTTTATGTGCTAGTTTTGGTTATTTGAACAAGTGAACGAATTTTATTGGTTGTTTAATGTCTAAATAATTTTTCATAACTAATATAAGAAGGTTTTAAAATATTTTAAGGTCTGATTTGATTTTTTTTCATGGAGAATACCTTAATGAACTAATAATCAACAAGTTTTGCATGTTTGATTGTTTTTATGTGCTAGTGTTGCATGATTAGATGTAAAAACAAATTTAATTTAATTATAATTTTACTGACATTATTAATTAATATTTTAGACTGTAATCAAATGTGTTAATTTGGTCTGATCATAATATGTATGTTCATAAATTTGTTTTGTAACTAAAACCCAAGCTGATTGACTAGATATGCTTAGAAGTGATTATAACTTAATTTAAGTCAGTCAAGTTGTGTTTTGTTTGATTAAAAATGGTAAAATCATTCTAGGGAAGATATGATTTGAATTTCAAAATGTTTTTTATGTTGTGCCTTAATTTCTTTGATGACAACAAGTTTGTGGATTGGATTTTGTGTAACATTCTGGATATTTTTCGTCGTAAAATGACGATAAATATGTGTTTTATTGTTAATATATAAAGATATACGAAAGGTTGATCGAAAGTTGACGAGAAACGATCGACGAAAAATCGGAAAATCTGGAATTAAGGAGAACGCGCAATGGACAGCAAAGTACGCGTGGTCGCTGCCACACCGCGTACTTCACTGCCACCCCGCGTACTCACCTGCCAGCTTGAAAAAAATATAATTTTCGATGCATCGGGAAATCGGGATTCATTTTATACTTTCGAAACAGAAAATCTTCAGAACTTGGGGCAGAAAAGAGATGGAAGCTTCAGGGGTTTGGTTAATTGAGCAATAGAAGGAGATTTTAGTTTGGTTTTGGAAGAAAATTGATAAGCTTACGTTAGAGGTCGGGCTCCATGATTCATTTTTGATATTTTAATTTGCACATGTTGTACATTTCTGTATATACAAGCAGGTTTTTAGTTTGAATGTTTTCAAACTATTTTGCTTCCGCTACTGCTTTGTTTTATAAATGAAAACAGGTTTGGGCCGAGTTTTATAAAATAGCGTGTATATATCTTTTATATTCTCTCTCTCATCTGATTTTAGATTTGATTTCTATATCATTTCTATTATATATATTGTTTATCAGGAAAACAGGTATTAAAAAAATGAGTTCCACATTTAGTGGTATCAGAGCA
>CANYCX010040038.1:0-10707 GCA_948193385.1 Breynia disticha f. nivosa
TCCGGATTTCTCTTAAATATTTTTGCCACCAAAAAGAAAACCACAAAGGAAAATGTTCATTGAAAGAGATCTAGACTGGATACTAACCACTCTCTTAAATTATAAATCACTCCAACAATACTCTTTACACCACTCTTCAAACTACACTTTTAATATTTTATTAATAAAATCAATAACTACCACCAATCATCATACACAACTCTCTATACAACTCACTAAAAATATTATAAAATAAGTTAAGAGAGTCATTTTTCACTCTCTTAAATAAAAGATGAACTATTCACTTCTCTTAAAATTAAAAGAGTTGGTTTATGTGAAGAGAGTCTCTTGAAGATACAATTTTTTTATATCCTCTCTTAATTAAGATAAAAGAGCCTTTAAGAGAGGCTCTTGGGGATGCTCTTAAGGAGTCTATTCTTTTAATTAAGAGAGTGGAAGGAATAAAAATAGTTCCAATAGACTCTCTTAAATTAAAACAACTCTCTTAATTTTAAGAGAATTAAATAGTAACTCTCTTAGTTAAGAGAGTCAAAAGTGGATCTCTTAACTTGTTTAATTAATAAAATATTAAAAAAGTAATGTAAATAGTGATGTAAAGAGTGATAAATATTAATTTTATGAATAAAATATTAAAAAGAAATGTTGTAGAGAGTGATATAAAGAGTGTTATTAGAGTTATTTATAATTTTAGAGAATAGTTTGTTAAGTGAGTTAATAAAAAATACTCCATTTAAGAGAGAATTTAGAAGAGTATTGTTGGGGATGCTCTTAAAAGCAAAAAATCATATACGATTTTTAAAAAAAATAGCAGTTGAACCACTTATGACTAGTTTGGATATTTTTAAAGAAACAAAACTAAAAGTGACTATTTTAAAACTTTTGTAACTGAAAAAAGAGTATTTGAATAAAAGACCAATTATAAATAGAATTTATACACATTAAAACTTAAAAGTAGATAATTAACATAATTATCTGTAATGTAAAGATATAAACTTGTGAAAAAAAAAACAGGTAAAACATTTCGAAGAAAACTTTAAGGTAAAGCAGTGAGTAACATATAAAAGAAATCTGAGTAGTGATGCAATTATTTGTTGGTAGAGATAGCATCCTTGGCAGCAGGCTCAAGGGATGATGCGATAGAGGCTACAGCATTCTCAAGGACACCGCCACTAGTGTCTGAATTGTCTTTGGGATTGGTTTGGTGAATCACCTCAACACTCCTTACCTCTTGTGTTCGACCTGCCAACGTTCGATAATCTATTGTCTCTATCCTCTTCTCTGTTACACCTTGTGCATTTGTAGTCTCTGTCTCCTGCCATAATATTAAACCCTAATTCACGATTTTTACGTCGAGGAAAAAACATAAAAGCTCGAGAGACATACCTTTCTTATTTGTGCATTCATGTTGAAGATCCAGGCAATGGATGGAAGTTGGGATAAAAGTAGGTTAAGTGGAATTCTTATGAAATGAATTAAATGGAGGATCTCTTGTTATTTCATATAGACTTACCACCCATGTTGGGTCTTTCATAGCTAGTGTTTAGGCTTAAGAAGAGGTCCTCACATTATGCAAAAACTTCCACTCGTCACCTTGTAATAGAAGCAAGGTGTCCTTTCATGATATTCCTATAATATAGAACATCTTTACTTAACAAATTAAGAAGATAGCCCTCCATGTAATAAAAAAACAAATTAAGAAGAGAAAATGAACAAAGATAATCTTATTTTTACGTTTTGTATCAAAATTAACCTAAATTTTTAAAAATGAATTAATATATCATGATCTTTGAAATTTGGTATAAAAATAGCACGCTGTTTATTTTCCGTTAAGTAAGGCCGTTAAATGCCACGTATTATTGCTGACATGGAAAAAATTAGTGATATGTTTTAATGATGTGTTGATGTAAATAAATGACAAAATAGTTTTTATCAATAAATAATAATAATAATAATAATAATTATTATTATTATTATTATTATTATTATTATTATTATTATTAAACCATGCTGATCACAATTTACTTACCTATGTATTAACCTTAAGGAGTGCTTGATGACACAAATTAAGCGTTTGATTTAAAATATTAAGTACTTTATTATTTTAACTATAGTTGGTAACAATAAGAATATTTACTTAATTTAATCGATTAAGTCAAAAAATACTTAATTTTATAAATTAAAATCTTTATAAAATATTAAATAATTAACTCTTTTACTTTTTTTATTCAAAACTATATGTCAATAATTAAATAATTTTTATATTAAGATTTATTCAAATAGTAAGAGATAAAATTTATAGATTTGTTTTGTCATTTTTTTGCATACTAATTAACAATTATAAGTTATAAGTCTAACAAATCAAATTATTAATTTTATTAGTATCATCATTGATAAAAATCTTACTACGAAGAACATGACTTATAATTTTATTATATTGAATATCAAAAGAAAAAATCTAACACATATGTGTGCTTTATTTATTATTATTATTATTATTATTATTATTATTATTATTATTATTATTATTATTATTATTACTATTATTATTATCATTAATATTGTTATTGTTGTAGTTGTTATTATTATTATTTATTGATAAAAAGACTATTTTTCTATTTATTTACATCAACATATCATGAAGACACGTCATTAATTTTTCTACGTCAACAATCATATATGACAGTTAATGGTCTACGGAAAACAAAGTGCGGGCTATTTTTGTATCAAAATTCATAGGTGATGATATTTTAATTCATTTTTAAAAGTATAGGTTAGTTTTGATGCAAAACACAAAGGTGGAGTTATTTATGTTCATTTACTCAATTAAGAAACATCTAGAAATTGAATTTCACAAAAAAAAGCAACAAAACATTTCGGAAAATTAGGGGAATGTCAGTTCCCAGTTGTGAAAATGTCCACCTAATATGCCATTTAAATCATTCATTCAAAAAATTCCATGTTTTTCATCACAATTGAATATGTAACTGCCATATGTGTTCCTACATTCAAGGACCCGCAAATCGTGTTCATAATTTCAAAAAAAAAAATCAAATTTGTTGGCACAATAACATATAATATTGTATCCTGCAAACAGTAAGACATCAATCATAACTTACAAACACTATCGAACAACACGTCCCAAATCAAAATTCCAGTCAGATGCGAATCAGGAAGGTATGAAATCATTTGCGCACGAAAAACATTATTATTTTTCGGTTATTCTTTTGTTTCTATGTGTCTATATGCTGGATTAATCATAATACGTGTTAGAGAGATTAATTTGAGATTAGATGTAAAAAAATGATAAAAGTAGTGAAGAACAAAGTTCATATCTGTTCAAATATGTTCAATAATTACAATTGGGTGAACGAACATATTGAGATTGATGTTGATTTATGTTCTTTATTGATATTTAATTCAATAACTTGATTATTGACATCCCATTGTCATAAATGACAGCGTTCATGACGACATTTCAAATTATGGTGAATAAAGACATTCAAATTGAAGATTTTTGCTTCACTTTCTACAAGACTGAAACACTTAAAAACACTAATAGACCTATAGTAAATTCCATCCCAACCTTGGCAGAATATAGCATACCGGATGAAGTCAAAAATAAGGTTGTCAATGTTCCCGCGAGAAAAGTAAATGTTGGTCGAATCAGAAAGAGCATGTATAGAGCAACAGATGCATTTCAGAAGAAAAATATTTGCAGTTCATGCAAGATAGAAAGCCACAACAGAACAAACATGTCAAAACTTGTCTGCTTAAAAAAAATTCATTGACCTTCCAGTATGTTCTTTTTTGTTCATTTATGTTGATAATAAATATATAGAATTGTGTTTTATCCTCTGTCCAACTAGAAAATTCTCAGTTGTTTAGACACCTTCATATTTCCGATTTATTAAAACTTTGAACTGCCTGAATCATTGAAAATAATGTTTTAAAAACAGCAAAATACCCAACAAAAAAAACTATGCAAATGCATGCCACATAAAACCACGATATTGTTAAAACGATTATGATTGAAGCACATGACAATTAGTATAAAATGTTCTTCATTGTTCAATCATGTTGAAAGTTCGGGTTCCAACTGTGCACGTCATTTAATGCACGTCTCCTCGTAACCTATTTGACTATCTTTTGACCTTCATGCAATTCATAAACCAAAACGGACATTTTTAGAATTCACAAACTTGTATCCTGTAAAAGAAAATGAACAAACATAGGGTGGTATTTTTGCAATTAAAAACTTATTCTTACATAAAACACATAATTATTTGAAAACATTTATAGAAAATACTTATATTAAACAGAATAGACAATAATAAACCAGGCGAACCAACTACTTCTTCATATTGGGATGGGACCAAGAAGTTTTAATGCAATTACTTAAAACACAAGCTAAACAAAATTCGTTGAAAATATGATTTTTGTCACCCTTAGTTTTGATGACTGTCTTCTCATGAATTTCGTTGTTAATTCATAAGCTAAACGTAATTCATAGGAAACAGGTCATCGAAAAAAATTGATTATTCTTGTCATGAAACTTTTATAAATGTTTGATTAATTAAAATTATTTGAAATTAAGTTAATTAATTAAATACAAATTTCGGAAGCTACAAATTCAAAATAAGAAAAATTAATTAATTTGCACAAATCGAAGCAGCAACCTAGCTAGTTATAAGTATCACTTAACTATATGTTTAATTCAATATTTAACCATCACTTAAACTCCCAATCTGTACATAAACAATCCTCATCTAACGTCTGAAGACTAACACATATATTTATTTTCCTGTAATATATATTCCTTCGACATGAAGAAAATTTAAATTATCTTGCATTTTTTAATTCTAGCCCTAGATTTAAATTTATTTCATAAATGCCACTGACACGTGGTTGAACGTTATCATGGTTATTCTAGTAAAATCTTTCAAAATTTTAAATTTTTCCTAAATTTACTAGGTTCGACAGTAAAAGGGATCAACTAGCACACTGAGAGTGCGAGATTCGATCTCTAGCTTTGTAGCGATGCTAGGAGAGGCATACAGGCTTTGACTTGCTGGTTTGACAAGTCTCCTAAAGACTCTCTATCCATAGTTTGTGGGCTAGTCCGATCCCATTTCTAAAATTTTTGTAACAAATTATTTACAAACAATCACAAGTGAATGCATTTCATAACACAGTCGCAATTAACAATAACACATAAAGTAAATTGTGTAATGTAAATCTAACCTTATTAGTACAGCAGAATAAAAGAGATGCCTTGAAAAAATACATCGTTGTTGACCCATCCAACTACAAACCATGAACGGTGAGAAAGAGGTTAATGATCACAACATTTTAAACTACCATATTTCTCTAATCTCTATGAACAATCTATATGAGAAAAACATTAAGTTTTTGTATTGGCAGACTTATAGCCAAAAAAGGAAGAAGAGTGTATTTTTCATTCTGTATGTTTACTCTGTACAGAAAACATAGTACTATTCAGAATAAATTAGAAAACTAAGGTTTTCTTTGAGCTTCCTATTTGTATCAGTTGACAACTTATACAATAAATCAATATATGTAATACTCAATTACATCGTAGACCTAAATACTTAATTAATATGTATTTTGTTTCAATTTCACCTAATGTATGAACTCACTAATTTCAACAAGTGTTTCAAATAAACATCAATTGTAGTTTATATCCTAGAGACGTGGATTTAAACCAAATCCTTGATAGGCCCATTCTTACTTATAAGAGATTTTTTTACAAAATTTTAAGCAAGAGACAGGGTTAGCCCACAGGCCAAGGGAATGGAGCATCCTTTCAGGTAGCCTGTGTGACGTTCAAATTCGTAAAACTCATTTTCAATAAAATACACGATTTTAACAGCCATTTTTTTCTTAAAACAATAAGCAATCCAAGGAGAGACATAAACATGCTTCATTTAAAAATAAGATGACCAAGTTCGGTCGTATACAAAATGAAGGTAAGTACAAAAATATGCGGAAGCAATGAAAATTAATTTACAATTAAATGTATGAAATCATTTTCTATACTCTAGTTTGTATAGGTATACAAAAGTGGGTATAAAATAAAACCCTCAAAATCGAACTAAGGAGCCAACCTAACAATCACTGTATCATCTTCCGAATCCGCCAAAAGTGAGGCCCAACCAAATATTTTGTTGCTCTGCACAATCATCACAAAACACACATGCACGTGAGTAACTGAATACCCAGTAAGTACACCTACGACACACTTACCAAATTAGTTAATGCTTAAGTACTCCTTGATAAAGTGTGTTAGGTGTTTTAGAGATTTGGGATAGGGAATTCATCCTACATTATCTAATTCAATATACATCAATGTATTATCCGAAAAAAGGAAAAGACCCTAGCAACATTTACTTCATCATTCATTAGTGTGTTATCCAAGGTGAGAACTCTAAGTCTTAATTGTAACCAGTTGCCATACATTAGATCGATTATCGATGCATCTTTCTTCTTAAAAACTTCCTGTTCTTCCCTGTTTATTGAACAGGAACGGTCTAGGGAACCGTTTAGATAAATCGTTCTCTAACCCATTCTAACCTTCCTAAAATTTCCTAAAAGTGAAACGGTTTGCATAGACCGTTCCCTAACCCGTTTTGCCTTTCCTAAAATTCTCTGGAAGTGAAACGGTTTACAGAAACCATTTCCTAATCCGTTTCATCCTTCCTAAAATTCTCTGGAAGTGAAACAGTTTACAAAATGGTCTACGTACCTATTTCAGAAACCGTTCCTACCTCCCCAGATTTCTCTGTAAGTAAAACGGTTTACCCAACCCATTTTGACCTGTAGATCCCAGAAAAACAACAACATTCAACACATACATTTCACACAACCAGATCATACCATAAACACCTTATTTCCACACCATGTATACATCAGATCACCATTAATACGAGCAACATCTATAGCATTTCACAACCTATTTACACATCTATATTCCCTTACTCAAACAACAACATAACATCCATTCCAAACACATATTCTCCATTCCAATAACATCACCATACCATAGCAAATGCGAATGCGAATGAATGTCCAACATGAATGCGAATGCAAGTGTAAGTCACACGAATGCATGTTTTATTTATTTATCGTGCATGTGAGAGAGTCCACTCTCGTAAATTGACAATTCCCCTTAATTTTGAGCTTTTTTTTTGATTTGGCAATGCCCATTTAAGGTGAGCTTTTGCTCGATTGGCAATACCCCTTTAACTTGAGCTTTCGCTCGATTGGCAATACCCTTTTAGCGTGAACTTTCGCTCGTTTTGGCAATTCCCCTTTTCATGAACACACAATAATGCTCATGACATATCCACGTGACCTGAATGAATGAAATGTAACACATTTTCGAACCATTATCAAACAAATTAACACAATTATGATCTTTTCACAAAACCATTGTCATTAAGGCATATCAACGAACTTAAGAACATTTCGCAAGCCACACATATTCCACTCCTTACACATTTCCATACAACTCTTACCATCTTATTTCCACCACAAAAACAGTACAAAATCACATTCATTGCATACCTATTGGCAAATATCGACACATCACACATTTCCCACAAAATCGATCATTAATTTAAACACGCACACTCAACATAATTCACATCAACAATCAATTCATCGTCACAAAGCACATCGTCAAATACATTTTTAGTGACACTCTACCCAACATTTTAACATATATAAAATCAACCGAATATTGTTAACCATACAGAAGCGAGACATATAATGGTAAGTGTGATTCGGTGCACTTACCTCAAAATCCGTGAAGTCGGCTCAAGGCTCAACTCTGGTTCGAGACCCGCACAAAGTTCCCTACATTATTTACGAACCATCAACACAACATTAACACCAATTCCACATAAATTTCACAATCCTATACTTAACCCATAAAAACCCCCGCATTTCCCTCAATCCACACTATAATCTCTCCTCAATACCACCAAAACATGTCCTAACTCACACATTCTTGAATGCTTACACAAAACCCACATAACCCATACTAACCTCACTCTAAAAAACTCAGTAATCATCGCTAAGGTTCGGAACTTACCTTGCTCCAAGTTGCCTTAACTCGAGTTTTACCCCAATAGCTTGTTCCAGCGTGAATCTATGGAAATCCAAGAGTGAGAGGGAAGGTTTTGTGGTTGGAAAAGGTTTAGGAAAGCCTCTTGAGGGTTGAGAGAAATATGGTTACGGCTGGAGAAGCTAGGGTAGGTAAAATGTCTTTTCTCCCTTAAATATTCTCAGATACGATTCTAAATTTAAGATTCCATCGTTCGAAACGATTTGGCAAACAATTTACACTAACTGTTTTCTTAACCGTTCTGATACTATGCGGCGCAAAATTGGAAAATATTTGTCTCGTTTGGAACGGTTTACCCTAACCGTTTCCCAGACTTTTCTCCCTCTACTAATTGACTAATTTTTCGCGAATTTCTGGTATGATAGTTGAATCCCTTAACCGCTGAACCCAAAGATAATGAGTACTTAATTAGAGTTTGTGTGTACTAGCTAATCTTGCCATCTTCTACTGACACTATATAAATTATAAACTGAAGAGTTAATAAGTAGTGCATGCTAATTGTTGTTTTGCACAGGTGTGATTTGACTTTAATAAGTAGTTCAGGGGGACTCATTGAGGCAATGTGTCTCTGCCGTTTGATTTAGTGAAAATAAATCTGAGCCTTTAATTTATTCAGTAAAAACAGTTTTAATTTTTACGTAATGTGTATATTTTCAGTTAAACGAAGAAGGAGCCTCATTGAGTCCCTTTCTTAATAGCCTCATATTAAAATTTACAAATAGTTCATGCTAATTGCTCTTTTGCACAGGTGTGATTTGACTTTCATATCTAAAATAAAACCTATAAATTGTATTGAATTCTTATGTGAAAAATATTTAAATCAATCATCATATAAGTACATTATGTAATGTTTAAATTTTTTTTATATAACATTATATAATATATTTTTTTGTGACATTATGAAAACATTATATTATTTTTTATTTTTTAAATTATATAATTTTATGCATATTATAAAATAAATAAATATAAAATTATTTAATTTAACAATAGAGAGGACATCCTATCATTAGTAGGTGAGAATATCCTCAACTAAGAAACCACCATCAATGGCGAATCCACTAATAAAATTTTCACTCCTAAAAATATTTATGTATTCTGTATGAATTATTTAATATTTTAAAGAAATAATGAGACATATCAGTTTAAAAAGTAACAGCGCCTATCCAATGTCAAAAATTAAAATTTCAGTCTTTATAATTATTTATTTTATTGGTTTTTGAAAAAAAAAACTAAAATCTTTATTTGTTCAGAAAATAAATATAATCAAGAACTAAAATATTATTTCTCGACCTTAACGCCACTCTTTGAACATTTTGGAGCAGGGAAAATTGGGTTTGGTCCATTTTTATATTTTTAGAATTCAAAACTTTAAAATAAAAACATAAGAAAATTGGAAATTTATAATGTGTGAATCCAAGCAGACAACATTGACAGTGCAGACATTTATTACTACGACATAGTTGTGTAATACATTCAACAATTAAGAGTATTGTATGCTATACCTTCAACCACATGTCTGCTCTCTTATCCCAACACTTTTTCCCTTCATTTATGAACTCTACTCCACACATCTCGCATTCTTACCTATTAATACACTATGCTCCGTTAATGCATTTTATCTATACTACGCTTCTTCAAAGTCTCAAGACTCTCCACTATACTTTTTTCTCTTTTCTTTTCTCCTGACAAGACTGTAATCTTCAGTTTCAATTCATGACTTGAGTAATCTTCAACATTGTTAGTGTATTCTTGCAATGCCTACAACCCTTGTTTATACTCCAAATCTCTCTCATTGTGTATTATAGTAAGATCCTGTATTACCAGAATTTGCAGAATTTTTTGGATGAGCTCTAATTTTGCATCCATACAATCGTAATTCTCTCCTGCTGGCCCTTTCTAATGCTATGTCAGTTAAATGTCTCAAACCCACAAAAAATGATTCTTCCTTACTAATTGAACATACTCGTCAATTTCTCTAAAAACATGAAGATTCCAACCTCTGCAATGTCGCTAATTCTGCACCTTCAACTTCTAAAATAGAATCAATGTGCCAGGAAAAGTAACAGCAAAATGCAAGGAGTTGGAGCATATCATCCATACAGTATGACATCCATTTATGAAGCATCTAATTCCACGGGAAAAACCACAAAATTGTGCAGCTAATTCAACCCAGACATTTGCAATCACATCAAACACAATCCAAACATAAAATTTGACACCCCCATATTCTCTACCAACTCCATTCAACGTACCCAAATCACTATATCTCAAATCAAAACAACATTATAAACCGATGCTTACAACCATATCACAACACAATTCACAAACTATGTATAAGTTGATGATAAGATTCCATTATTAGTTAGGCTTGTAGGGTTACTCCATAACCACAATGTGGTGTGTGTAATTCTTGGTAACTGTTATGAGTGCGCGAGAGGGATCGTGTCACGGGTCGATGGTTGGGTGTAGCCGCTTGGGGCTGTTTAGAACGTGATCTGTGGGGGGCAATTGTGAATGGTGGAGCTCAGACGAGGAGCTAGCCTACTCGGAAGCTCGTG
>CANYCX010040251.1:0-16470 GCA_948193385.1 Breynia disticha f. nivosa
CATATTATTTCATGTGTCACTATCAAAATGCAGGTCAGCGATGCAGACCATATTGACAGATTGATTTCATGCTTGTATATGGCACTCCCTTTTTTTCTGGTATGGATCGCATTTCATCCTTGTTTTGTATATATGTCATCTTTCACCTCACGTCATAGCCTGATTTGGCCTTTTCTTTTCTATTCATTGAACTTTTGGTGCTGAAAAGAGGGGTGCATCAAGTAGCAAGTTCCTCAACTATTTGAGCAAACACATAATACCTCTTTTTGATAAGGTAATGAATTATTGGTGCTTTATTTGACAGTTGATTTTTCCTTTGTTTTACCACTATCTAATTTTATTAATGTAAAATCTGTTTTGTCATCTTCCTTCTTGGTCAGCTTCCCGAGGAACGAAAACTTGACTTACTCAAGGCTCTCGCAGAAATATCGCCATACACAGTGCCACAGGATTCAAGACAGATTCTCCCTTCTGTTGTTCAGCTACTAAAGGTACAAATTATGTTTCCATAGTAGATCAGTCTGGAATAATAGCATTTTAATTCTTTCAGTTCATTTTTGTTATTGGGTTACTTTTTCTCACATGATTTTTTTTTATTATTCCCCCCTCAGAAGTACATGCCTCTTAGGAAGACTGGGGAAGAGATGAACTTTACTTATGTGGAGTGCTTGCTTTATGCGTTGCACCATTTGGCTCATAAGGTTGTAATTCTGTGTTTCCACCTTATAGACGTGTTCTTTATTTTTTCTAATCTATTATGCTTATTTTTTATTTGTTATTGTGAAGGCTCCCAATGCTACCAACAGCCTCTGTGGTTACAAAATAGTGACAGGACAGCCATCAGATAGGCTTGGAGAGGATTTCTCTGAAATACACAAGGACTTTACGGATAGGTAATACTTAGTTTTCTCACTTTTCAGAGACCATAGGCCGATGGACAAGTTTGTCTCTTTATTTAACAATCTCGCCAATGAGATCACAGGCATTATATGTGAAGATTTCATATTTTTTTTTTTTTGCCAACAAGATTTCACATTTATATATTGTATTTTTTTAGACTATAATCTACATATGTTTTTCTGTCCATCTCAATGTTTGACTTGTGTTGTTCATGGTCATATGTAGGTTGAGTAATGTTGAAGAGCTAACCAGGGCTACAATGAAAAAATTAACGCAAGGAATGGCGGAGCACAATAAAGCAATGGCAGCTGCAAAATCTGATGAAGCCAAGGAGAGCATAGTGAGTCTGTGTTCTGGAGACACTTTATGGCAGTCTTTTTTTTAATGTCTTTTACACTTTTTGCTGTACATTGTGTAGAAAACTCAAAAACAGAATGCTACAACTGGTTTGAAGACCTGCAATAACATTTTAACGATGACAAAGGTGGTTAAACATTTTTCTGAACCGTTTGTCCATGAGTTTGTGATCCATTGAGACCAATGCTTATCTTTTCTTTTCTTCAGCCATTGCATAACAAGACACCTACCTTTATCGGAGACAAGAGTGTCAACCTTTCTTGGAAAGAAGCAACAAAAGCAGCTGCACCTTCCACGACAACGACTGGGTATGTTTAATGACTGATACTTTGTGTTTTCTACTAGTCTTTGTATTTTACACGCTTCTACATATATACACTTGCATTTATGTCAATTACGAGGAGTCTTTCTTCTGGCCTAGTTATCCTGAGCTCTTACTGCTGAGCCCTGGGGCCATGAATTGAGATCATCGATTCAAAGCTTCAACCTCCAGCTCACTGGTGCAAAATATGACTTTTAACAAGTACCTTATATGAAAATAGGCTTTGCATTTGCATAATTGCTCCAACTATTTGTGTGATTACTTCTTCTGCCATGTAACGAGATAGAATAGCATGTCATCCTTCTTTATGTACCCGTATGCTGTATCTACAAAAACTTTTTAAGTTATATTGAAGATCATAGACATTATTCTACAAATGCATTTCATGTTAGCATTTTGTGAATGACGTAGCTGTTTGTTTTGTTGGATGTAATTTTCATGCAGAGGAAAACGACCCGGCGCTGCTAATGGTTCTGGCAATGCCATGAAAAAGGGCAGGGGTGCGGGTGGCTTTCAGAATCAGCTTGTCAACAGAGCCTTGGAGGGCATATCTGGTGGAGGCGGTAGGGCTACCATATCTGCCGGAGGAGGTAGGAGTGGCTTCAGAGGCAGGGGACGTGGCAGGAGTTGGTCTGGACGTGGAAGAGGAAGAGGCTATTAGTAGTAGACTTGGTTCATCTTTACGGAAAAAGCCGACAATGTCGGCCGATATTAGCAGAGTTCATATGGGCACCAAAAAACTAATGAATCCGAGAATTAGATGTTGGTTTCTTGTTGGGTGACGATTCATATATGGAGGGACCGACATGTTCAAGTTTATTGTGGACTAACGTTAACAATTAGTGAGGATTATGTGTAGATTTGCTTGAGATTAGGCTTCTTAGTTTGTATTATGTACCGATATCAGCTGAATACTGTAGTTTAAACAACTCCAGCAAAATGCATCTGTTTTCTTGTTTCCCACGGGCTTCTGTTTTTATCGTCTCTCCAGTACGGAGTATCGCGGTTGCACTACACAACAAACTAAGCAAGCTCAGATTTCTGTAATCAATTCTGGCCAGAAACTTGGGAAGTTGCGCAGTTGCTTTTCTTATCAAATATTCATTAGAGATGCCTGAAATCTAAAAAATATTTTATGATAATCACCTCAAGATTTAAAGTAAGTATTATTGTTATTTTTACAATATTATTGCTATTTTTCTTTTCCTCACAGACCTCTGGCTTTGCAGGGCGAATCCGAAGTGGCAACAACACATGCGACATGTCATGACCATTTGATCATTCTCGACTAACAGAGACTGCACCTCATTTTTTCCAGCAACAATAACCATAACCTCTAATGAATTTGGGAGATGGATGAGTCAGGTTTCACTGTTAGAAGTGTTAAACTTACTCCTTTTCGCCTCCACTTTGGTCCATCCCGACCCGACCCTCCAATATGGGTCAACAAGTTCAGTGCCACCCAACATTGATCTGTGTCACCTGGCTGGGTGATCTCTTCAGGAATAGGTGAGCTCAACTTGCCATTTTAATTATTAAAAAGCTGAATTTCGTAAGCACTCGGCCATGGTAAGGAATTGTCAGCTTAACGTGGCAACTTGCTGCAGCTTGGAATAACCTATATGCCTATATCTATCGAGGTTGTATATATATATATATCAGAACCTCTGACCAACTTCTTAGTACGACTTTATTCAAACAATCTATATATGTTCCAATCCATTGGCCTCCAATGCATCTTATTTTCCTCAGTAGATTTCAGAAAGATTCACCTAAAACTAATGTCTCTTGGTTTGTTCTCTCTCGCCTTCGTCACAAAATATTGCATTCATCATTCTGCTTTGTCATCCAAAAGAGGCTGCTAACTTTTTGCCTCATTTAGTCCACCAAATCCTTAAAAAACTAAAACCAAATCTCCCCAACATTCTTGTCAAAAACTAGGTGACAACATATTCCAGCTCTACTTTCTTCACCTTCACAATTCTACAACTACTTCCATAATCTCTCCATCTTCATCGTCTAATTCAAACGACTTTTGCATACCATGAGAAGAGCAATACTTACTGTTCTTGTACTAGCTTTATCGATCCATACAGCTCGGAGTCGCTCATTTAGAGATGATTCTGAGCAGATTTTGGATGGGATGAATCAGAAGAACCAGTCTAGTATTATCCTACAACTTGGTCACCATCATCTTGGAGCGAGCACTGTGACTTGCGAACCAACTTATGGTTTCTTGCCATGCACTACTGAGGTGTGGGGTGAGCTCTTCCTCATACTGGTGTATGAATTATTTCTCTCTCTTTCGGAGAACTACATTTCAAGTGGATCCAATCTTTTATTTGAAATGTTCGGAACTGGTATTTTTGGCGCTAGTTTGTTCCAAATTCTTGGTATGTTTCCTCAAGTTATTTTGGTTCTAGGTAAACATCTCTACCTCTTCCTTTTAGCTTTCTCGTATTAAGCCATTATTATTCATGATTCAAGTTAATTGAGAATGGATATAAGTGCTAATATGGTTGGATTTTTGGTGAGGACTGTCCGGTCCGCACCACTGATGGCGAGGACAGCATCACCATCATTAGATTTAAAATTTTCAATTCGAGTCGTTTAATTTTAAGTAATATGTGTAAAATTATGTAACTTACAAAGAGAAAAGTTATATAATGTAAAGTTACATTTTTATTATGTCACAGAATTTTTTTTAATATATAACAAAATATAAGAAAATTACATAATTTTACAAACGACACTACATGAACAAAGCGATGAGGACGCTTTTATGTGTCCTCCCCCAAGAATTTTCAGCTAATATAGATGATCTTCTTCAATATGTAAATAAATGCAGAAGAATTTAAATCATAATGTCAAAAGGATTAACAAATATATATTTTTTTCACAACTATAGCAAATGGTATTATAATTATATTATTTTCAAACTCACTTAAACCTTGATTTCAATATTTCACAAGCTACAGTTTTGACCTAGTGGGATTAAGTAATAGAGAAATGTTTAGTCAAATTAAACCTAATGGTCAATTAGAATCAAATCTGTAACTATAAGTCTCTCTTATGTATTTTCAGCTCAAAAGAATGGTTTCAGTATGAATGTTCAAGTTTTGGTCATATAAATTGAAACTTAAAACTTTCAGTTCTATAAGCTGTTGGTTGGGAGATTTCCATTGAATTTAACTATTGGATGCATTAATGAAACTAACAATTAGATTTCTCTAAGATATCTCCTGAACTAGTAGATTCTGAAACTCAGTATTCAGGAAATTTCTATGACTTGTACATCAATTGAGTTTAATTTTCATGGAATGTTTGATGCAAGTTTCTTTGATTTTGTACAGTAAGTGCAGTAACAGCAACTACAGATGCTGTTGAAACAATGGCAGAAATGGGCATGGCCTTACTTGTCGGATCAGTAGTTATGAATCTCACGTTAATTTGGGGTTTAATTATTGCTTTTGGCAGCTATAATCTTTCAAACAATAGTAATTCATCAAATCAGAAAAGTACAAGTTCTTTCAGTATAACAGGTTTTTGTCGCAATCATTCTTTTACTTATTAGGAGTTCCGAGGTTGATACAATTAGTATGAAACAAAAGAGAATTTGGTTTCAGGTTATGGTGTAGAAACTGATGAGGAAACTAAAGTAACAGCAAGAATAATGCTTCTGTCAATGGTTCCATTTCTTTTACTGCAACTGGCAAAAATTCTCAGTTCATCTTCTGCCAAAAGAATAGTAATCCTGATTACTCTCATTATTTCACTCATTTTCCTTGTCACTTATTGCACTTATCAGGTATGATATTTCTTCTAAATCTGAAGTTATCTGGATATTTGGAAGTGCTATGTAACTCCACCACTAACAATGCAAAGTTCAGGTATTCCAACCTTGGATACAAAACAGAAGATTTGAATATCTGATGAATAAATATGTCAAAGATGACCTCCTGCAAATTCTCAGCGGTACTGATGGGAAGCCTAACGAAGCCAAGATACGCGAGTAAGCTTTCTGGTTTGAGAAAATTGTGAGATTCTGAAGCATATCATGATTGATTTTTCCTTCATGGATCTGCAGGCTGTTTCGCAAAATTGACCAGAACAACAATACCAAAATCTCAGCTGCAGAAATGCGAGCTATGGTGATTGGACTACAGATAGAAGAAGTTGGTTTCGATGAGGATGACTTTGTGAACAATCTGATGGAAGAGATTGATGTCTCCAATGATTCCAACATAAATGAGAATGAATTCATTCAAGGGGTGTCACAATGGCTTTTTAAGGGTAAAATTTACAACAGGAATCAAAGACGAAAGAAGAATTCTAGTAACAGCAATTCTCAATCCAAAGTACATAATTTCTTGTTAACAAGATCCATATGTGATTGTGAAGTTAACTTATTAAAACTTCTGAACTGCATTTCTCAGGGAACCACTGAAGAACAGCAGAGTCTGGTAACTACATCAACAACAACAGCCTCGACAACTACTACTACAACTACAACTACAACAACAAGCAGTGCAAATAAACCTACTTGGTGGAACTATACAAAGGCTGCATTTCTAATATTTCTCGGAACAGCTATTACATTTGTTGTTGCAACACCATTAATGACAAGTATCCAGAGTTTTGCATCATCTATTAACGTTCCTTCATTCCTAGTATCATATTTTATTGTCCCTTTGGCTTTGAGCTTCAGAACGGGTTACAGAGCAGTAATCTCTGTCAGAAAAAAGACACAAGATGCTGCCTCACTTGCCCTCTCAGAGGTTCAATCTTTCTTCTGAAACTTCTGGTATAATTTTATCTTCAACAATTGATTCACCATTAATATATGAAGCTTGTTTGGTGTTTTGCAGATATACGTAGGAATGTTCATGAACAACGTGATGAGTTTATCGATATTCTTAGCACTTGTTTACATAAAGAGTTTGGCATGGGATGTTTCAGCAGAAATTCTGACAGTACTAATAATATGCACTGGCATGGGATTATCCGCAAGCTTCTCCTCCAAATTCCCATTCTGGACTTGCATTGTTGCATTTGCTCTATACCCCATTTCTCTTGCTTTTATCTATGTTCTAACTGTTCTTCTTGGATGGGGTTGATCAATATATCTTTACTTCCCTCATTTTAGAATCTCTTGAGCTGAACTTTATGTTCATCAGTATCGGAATATCTATTATATCGTCTTCAGAAATTCTCTCATGTCAGAACTTCGATGTACTTTACATTCAGAAATTAATGTTCAAGAAATTATCACATGTATTCAATAAAAAAATCTCACACTACAAACACGCCTAAGTAATTTACGTACTTCACTAGAAATATATACGTGCAATCCCCTCTACACTATCAATGTCCTGTCGTATAAATACTAAACTATATGTACCAAACCACTAATAAATAGAATATGAAGTTTTTCCTTTATCAAGAAAGAATACTTCAATCTATGCAAGGTAATTCGTTCCCTCTTAGAGCTTGAGGTTGAGATCAATAGCATCTTCCTCTGCACCATCAGCTTCATCATTTAAGTTGAAGTTTATTCGTTCGTTTTTATGTAAGAAGCTGCAGACAGGCTTCTTTTCAACTGATTGATCAACTGATCCTGTTCTTTGTTGAAATGCCTCCTCGCTTTCCTTGACATCCTAATACCAAAACAGGAAACCACAGATTAATCATCTATTATCAGGTAGATCCATGGAATATGTTCGTAAAGGCTTTGTGCAAACCATCTGTTTTTTTATTGTGTCTATAATTCATTATTTTTTTGGAATAGAGCAGAAACAAAATAGAAAATAGAAGATCTTCAGAGAACTGATATTTGGACTTGCCATATGTTCATCAGGCAAGAAAGAACCGAAATGGGGATATGAGGCTCGGTTTGAAATTGACTCTACGCTTGAATCACGCAGTCTAGAAGGTGTTGAAGTTGTTGCAGCAGATGAAACAGCAATACGTGGAAAAACATCAATCTGCAGGTCCAAAAAATTGCAGTGGTTCATGTCTAAATTAAACATGGGAATGAATCAGAACAAATGCATGATATGAATTATCGATTCTGTTGCATACAATTGAAGGAGGTGAATATTGCACCTTTTGCATGATATAAGGAGAAGAAAACTGTTGATTTATCCCCAGAAATGATTTCGGACCGTCCATAGGATTAATACTGTACTCACTAGAATCCCACATCGGAGGTAGTAATCTATGTTCTGGAAAGAACATTCGTGATCCTCCAATTTGAACACCTTTTTTGTTTTCTTGTTCTCTCAAAATCTTCTCTAACTCTGCCACTCCAGGACCTCTTTTTGGAGCTCTTGATCTCTTTGGTTTCTTGGAGTGAATAACACGACCAGGATGAGCGACACTTTCTCCATTATGGCCATTACTGCCACTACTAAGGCCACCATTGCTACGCATTTCTTTTAAGTGGTGGAGTGTTTCTTGCTTTTAGCTTCCTGTTAATGACAAAGATTAGAAAGCTCGTAAATTTATGGTTAAATAGACCAAACGAATCAAACCCAAGATAGAAATTTCAGAGAAACTTCGAACACAAGATCATAAATCTGAAAAAAGTAACAAAATGAATTCAAAAATGCGAGATAAAATGGAATGAAATCTCAGAGGATGTGGAGTTGAAAGCTGCTATTCATCCAACGCATGGAAGCCAAGGGAAATCGAACCCATGTTTTATGCTCACTCAGATCTTATTGCAGAGAGGATTCTGATAAAAATTTCTGCAAATAATGGAAAATATCTATCTGGCATTCGTTTGTCTGGATTGGAATTTTCAATAGTTTCTATTTTGATTATATCCAGAGAATCCAAAATTGTATATTTCTCTAACCTCATCAGATTCCACCGTATGTGACAGCTTATGTAATCACATACCAAATTACGCCATAAATCTGCTCATTTCTTTTCTCTAAATGGCAGTACTGTTTCTTAGATCACAAGTAATCCAGAGCTTTCTACACTTAATAATAAATCTCTTGCAATTGCTCAGCTCTTTATTGATCATGATATATTTTACGCGTAGACTATGATTATACCTGCCAAGTTAATTCCATAATTACCTAATTCTTGTCTTAATAATGATGCTAATAAGATAATTTTGTGATTTTGTGTTGTGTGCGATCTTTATATGTGTGATACCATGTTTGATATAATCTTAATGAAGGCATTAAAGGAAACTAGCCAATCATATATAGGTATGTAATTCATATTAATCAAAGAATTTTTAGGAATTTATAGAAGGAAAGTTGATATTACTGAAAAAATTATAGTAAAAGAGACAGCACTACAGCAGGAGATACGACAAGAGGTGACGAACGCACTCGCTATTAGAAAAATAAATCTCGATCATTAGTAAAAGAGACAGCACTATAGCACGAGATGCGACAAGGGGTGACAACCGCACTCGAAGGTAATCTCGATCACCACATTCAATACTTGTAAAATAAATTATAAGGCCTGAATACAAGCAAACTCCATGAATGAATAATAACAGTCTCAACAACTTCAGGAATTGAAAAGGAAAAGTACCATAAATTTACTGTCTCTCTATATCATTAACACAAATTTCATCCCCACAGCTTCGAGTTCCTCTTGAAAACATCCTCCGAAACGATCCAAATCGCAAACTCGAACTACTATTACCCTTCTCCAAACGAGAACCACCATGACTTGTGCTCTCCTCCAAAGGTGGAGCTGAAGGTTGAACAGCCTGATCACTTGGCACAGGCTTGACCTCTTCTTCGATGATCGTCGGCTCGACAACAGTGCGACAAACAGGACAAGTCGTATGTGATCCTAACCACATGTCAATACACTCCACATGAAACATATGCTTACAATTTGGCAACGCTTTAACCATGACATCTTCCACTATAGTACCCAAACAAATGGAGCACTCTACTGATTCACCCTGCTCAACTTGATCAATTGTCTTGCACTTGAACGTAGGAAGTGAGCCAATGATCAAAGGGTCGAGCCCTGATTCAGTACCAGTTCGATCATTACCATTTTCTGGTGCAATCTGTTGTCTGCTGAGACGATAAAGGTTGTTTAACCGACGGCGTCTTTCTTCACTTCTCAGAAGATATCTAGAGTAAAGATAGAGGAAAAATATAAGTAACACAGCACAGAATAAAGAGAGTATAGCAAAAAGTATGATCTTGCGACTTGCTCCAAACTCGTTCTTGTCATCATCATCTTCAGAGCCCATATTTCTTGTTCAGAATGCAATGTTTTTGGCTTGTAGGGTACTCTGAGATAAAGAGAAATGAGTTGGTTTTTAGGTTCTAAATTAGAGATTTGTAATGTGAATTAGTGGAAACGTGTGGCATGATAGATTTGTGCATTGAAATCTTTGTGGAAGATGGAGATTTTCGCACATATTTTTCAAAGAGGTTGACTTCGATGTTGTGTAGTTGGTTTAAAGGGGCAATGGCGGAGTCAGGAGGTCACCCCTTTCAGCCTTTATTTCAGATTAGAAAAAAAAACAACAACAATATTTTTATGATAATCATGAAGAAAAATAATTAAGAAATTCATATAAATTAATAAAATCATTCATTATATCATCAGACAATCAACACTAGCGCTTGAATTAATGTTATAAAAATCGAACCGAATTAATCGGTCAGATCAGTGAACGGATAAATCATTGAGTCTCTGTTCATCATGCAAACTTATCTGCAAGCGAACTGATATTAAACCTATGAAAATTAGTGAATCGACCGGTTCAATTGGTCAACTAGACTAATTTTAAATATTGAAAAGAAAATTAAAAAATTAAATATACTTATATGTACTTATTTATTTATATTATTTTTAAATTACAGATTTGACAAGTAAATCACCGGTTCAACTAATAAGCTGACTATTCAGTCTACTTTTCAATTCAATAATCGGTCTGGTCCTGATAACACTGGTTTGAATAGTTTTGTCATCGGCAGCTGGGTCCTGACTTCTTTTTCAGAACATCTGAATAAATTAAATTGTCTGTTATAGACACATCGAGGTCCCGTAGCTCAGTTGGTTAGAGCGTTGGTCTTATGAGCCGAAGGTCGCGGGTTCGAGCCCCGCCGGGACCAAACTTCATTCTATTTTTCAATCCTCTAATTATTATTTTCCAACTGATTAACGGACCACGCAGAGTAATGGTAATCACTATCCAGGAAATCGACGGCTAGCAGACCATCATGACCCTACGCTGCGCTAATCAATTCCACAACGCCTTCAATGACCATCTTCATCTCCGTCAAAATCCCAATCAATAATCCCATCCCTCACTAAATTATTTTTTTTATAATTATGCTAATCTCATTTACAAAAAAATAGGCATTCCATAACAATTAATCTATAAACTTAACTTATCCTAAAATTTTTGTTATTTTATAATTTAATATTTTTTATTTGATTTCAATTTATATTATAATAAATAATATAATTTATTTATTTATATTTTAATTATTATTTTAAAAATAGTTAAACGGACTGATATATATAAGGACAGATGGCGTAATAATAAATTTTTGCAATAAATATTTGAAAATTGGTGATATGCGTAAACCATACAACTCTCTGATTATGATTTCTACCAAACACATTTCAGAAAAATAATTATGTGGAAAGTTCCAAGTCATAAGCAAAGAATAATCCTTCCCTTAACCAACTTAATTTTCCCTAATTTTCTTTTTCTATTTTCAACAAAAATAAATATTGAAAATAAAATCTCATACAGATACGTCATTTTCCAACGTTGATTTCAGAAAACGACGGTCTAAACTAGTTGACAAAAATAATGGGTTTAGAAATATCTTCAATTTCTCTCTTTTTTTTTCGAACATCAATAGAGTAAATATATTTCTTGTTATTTATTATAAAAAATATTACTGAATTTTTATAAATGGCCTTGATCTATAATTGAAAATTTTTTTATTCGCTATTAATCACTACAAAATTTAATATGCGACCAACATTTTGGTCGCTAAAAGGCATATTTTGGTCACTAAATGCATTCAGCGACCAAATTTTGCGTATGAACTTTATTTTGACAGGTTTTTTTCCCGTCTCACTGTGTATGGGAACCAATATTTATGGGCGCTAATTTTGGCGGAATTTTTGCGCCAAATTTTTTTGCGTCACTATTGCAGGCGTCATGGCGTTTAGCGTCCAAATGGATGTTAAATGCGCAAATTTAGCATCCATTTAGTTTAGACGCTAAATTCTGGACGCAAAATTCCTTGTAGTGAATATAATTTAAGGGGAGAATTCAAAGTAACATAGTTTAAATGAAAAATATCAAGAAAAAATAAATGAGAATTAGGAGTAATAATTCTGGTTAATTAGTCGTCTTTTCAATGATATTTTTTTCTATGAAATATTATTATTTATGACATAAATATTATAAAAATTAAATTTATATCAGTCATCTCATATAAAATTATATATTTATTAGTTGTGTTATCGAATCAAAAATTAATAACTCTATATAAGAGAAAGATTAACAACCATGTCATATTTATATGAAACCTCTTGTTATATTATAATATTTAGTTTGCTCTCCTATCAATTATTGTTGATTTTTTCAAATCTAAAAAATCCATACAACTAACTCACACACTAAAATACACACCACATCACATCATATCATATTCCTCTTCTTATTAGTTGTTGAGGCCTTGATTGAAGGATGAGTGAGTCAATCTCAAAAATAAAAAAAAAAACAAAAGGTGAAAGTGAATTTAATTTTAAAGTTTACATATTTTTTAAATATATTTCCATAGTTTGAAAATTCCCTTTTTGGTCCCTAAAACTTAAATTTGTAGGTTCCTTGTAATATGACATTTCATTGAAACCGAATTGAAGCCAATGTAGTTATAGTAATAATGCGTAGACTCGGGTAGTCAAGTGCACATTAAGATCATGAGGTAGAAACTCTCATGAGGGATTAATGTTTGTTTAACTTTAAATTGTACTTTATCGACAGTTTTATTGTATAAAAAATCGAAATTAGTGTAACCAAACAATTGGATTTGTGCCATAACAAATTTGATGCCACATCTTATAACAAAATAAACAAAGTTTAGTTTGGTTTATTTGAATGAATGCGTCTACATTTAATTGTCAAAAAAAGGGTAAATACCCGTACAACATCTGCGATAATGCTTTGTGGGCATCAAACCGTGCCACAAATGCACCAACCAACCTGTGTGGCCTTCAACTTCAAAAACATATTTAGTTTTCAAATTTACAGACGTGAAAGGAAAATTCACGAGGTGTTGGTTGGACAGACAATTCAACCCTGCCATGAAAGTTTGAACTCAGGTTCGAGTTCGAGAAGAGTCGCTCCCGTGAGAGAGGAGCCGCGGATTAGTCTCGGCTATGTGTCGGAGATACCGGGGGTTCATACCAAAGAAAATAGAGACGTGACAGGAAAATCCCCAAAATATTGGACTGTCTTAAACAATGGCCAAAATATTAGGCACTTCCATGGAATTCTACTTGTGCTCTTCTTTTCCAAATGACAGCATTTCCGGTTCCACAGTATATCAGAACCCTCCTGCTTCATGTTGTTGAATGTTTCTCCAGATAAAAATAAAGAGAGAATACAAGCAAGTTAGTAGAACTGGGCCACATCAAAGCCACATTTTCTTAACCACCAATTATTAATTTTATTCTTTTCTTCATTCCTTGTTACAACCATTTCCTTCTTCTTTACTTCAACAACTACTCTCCTCATAACCTTTCCATTTTCCTCCAAATCTTTACACATTTCCATAAAAGCTTTATTCCCCACTGTCCCATTCTGTTTTTCTTCACTGGTACGTGCACTTTCTTTTCTTTTTTTTTTTCCTTGTTTTTTCTCTTAATGGTTTCAACTGTTGTTACGTTGACAATGACTAGTTATTACTATAGATGCGTCAGATCTGAGTTATATATTGTGTTTGACTTATAACGATTGGTGCTGAACCCTGTTGGTGGTTTTTGCTTTCATGTCAGTGAATGAGATTTTTTTTTTGGTGTAATATATGTTGTTTTCTGATGTGGGTTCTGAAATTTAGTTATTTTGTGTAATAAAGGTACTGTCTTTTTATAACAGAACAGATGTAGAATTAGGCAATGCTGTACGTTTTTCAGTTTTGTAAAATATAGAGAGGGGGGAATGTGTTTGATGAATGTTGTGACAATTATAGAAATTTTATTGCTTCAAATTTAATGGCTTTTAGAAGATATGGAAAGTGCTGATACTTTTTAATGTGTATTGAGATGGTTTCAGGTTCATGTTAATTTGGATATAGAGGATTGATTTCGGATTATGGGTTCTGGAGATTGGTTTAAGACAATTATAAGTTTAAAGAAAGTAAAGGACGGGAATTCGAAACAAGCAAAGGTATTGACTTCTTTAAATTATTAATCTTGTGTATTGCTTTAGAATCCTTATCATGCAGCCTATGAAGAATGTAGCATTTGGTCTTTTATTGTTCAACTGTAAAAGATTTCTGTTCATTTCATCATGGCGTATTTCCATTGGTTTATTGTTGATTTAGGATAATGGTTCACTTGAAGTAATTTCATCTTTTCTGTATGGCAGGCGAAATCAAAGAAAAATCGACCGAAAAAAGGGCCTGCAAGTTCTGTAAATGGTAATAATGGAGTTCAAGATGTGCCAGTTGAGGATTGGGCTGCAACTCGGATTCAAACTGCATTCCGTGCTTATATGGTATGTCAATTTGTTGAAATCTAATGTCCAGAACCTAGAGTTTTCACTTTTGCAGCATACTTCATCCAACTCTTGGCCACATTATATTTTCCCTTGTTGTAAATCTCAACTTAGTTTTATTTAGAGGAAGCCATATTGTCTGAAAACGGGGATGCTTCTGAGCATATAATAGCTTACTCAGGATAAGGGAGGAATTAAGATTAAATTATCAAGTAATTATTGCTTCCTTTGACGAGGCACATGCGAAATGTCATGTACTTGCTATGGACATTGTGGAGTTAACATTTGAACTGTCTCACAATGCAGGCTCGAAAAACTCTAAGGCGTCTGAAAGGGACGGCGAGATTGCAGATCATAACCCAAAAATATTCTGTTAAAAAGCAATCTGCAAGTTCTTTGAACTATCTTCATTCATGGAGCAAAATGCAAAGCCAGATTAGAGCTCGTCGATTATGCATGGTAACTGAAGGCCGGTTAAAACAGAAGAAATTAGAGAATCAACAAAAGCTTGAGGCGAAGCTTCATGACTTTGAGGTTAAAATCGATATTGCGTTACTAATTGATTATGATGTCTTCTTTTCATATTTATATAGCTTACATGCATGCCAAATTCAGTCATGCTATAATGTTTAAACATCGATGCTAGTGCATTTGTGTGAAAGTGGTTGCGAATAGCTTATGAATTCCCATTTAATTGTGAAATTAGACCTGCAAGAATCCTACTTTTCTGGTTTTCACTGATTAAATGGATGGCATCCTACTTTTCTGGTTTTCACTGATTAAATGGATGGCAGGCGGAGTGGTCTGGTGGCTCTGAAACAATGGAGGAAAGTCTCGCTAGAATACATCAGAGAGGGGAAGCAGCAGTTAAGCGGGAACGAGCAATGGCATATGCCTTTTCTCATCAGGTATCGAATTCACTGAAACTTCATTTTCTTATCAAGGCTTCAAGCAGTTTGAGAGAACAAAAGGAAAAAAAAAATCCTCATGACTATAAAATCTGACAGTGGAGAGCCAATTCAAGTCCGAATCGGGTGAATTATGAACTGGGAAAAGCCAACTGGGGCTGGAGCTGGAAAGAACGCTGGATTGCAGCTCGTCCATGGGAAAGTCGAGTCCCTTCTCAGACACCAACACCAAAGAAAGGTCAGAACAAGCAGGCAAACAAAGTTGGTAAAAACACACCAAGTCCGAAAACAGTAAAAACACCAGTTGCATCTAAACCATCATCATCATCCAACGGCAAGGGAACTGCAAAACCTCGGAGACTGTCTTATCCTGCTGCTGAGAAAAAGCCTATACAAGAGAAACCTGCAGAAAAAATCCATAAAGAAGATAGTTCGTCATCTTAGTAGGAACCACACTTTGTTTGAGCTTGAATCAGTTGCATTTCATTTTTGATTTTGCACAAAGGGGAGTGGTGTGGCTGCCATTGATATGCTTTTTCATCTCTGCATTTCCTTATTTTTTTGTTCTTCATTTGTTGGTATTCTCTTTTTGCGAGAAAGATGATATATGTATTTATATTGTAAATAATTTTTTTGAGTTGACATCTTGGAATATATTTTTCTTCATTCAGATACATTTAACGACAAAAAAAAAATTCAACTGTCAATTATTTTTTTTCCAAAAAGTAACTATAAAATAAAACAGATAACAGATTATAAAAAGAGTTTTTTTTTAACTAAATAGGTCTTTCCCACCAAATTTGTACACGTGAGTGATTAGGTTTACCTTAAAGAAGCAAAAAACAAAGCTCATTTTGTATTTGAAGTCCTCATGATCTCTGTATTAAGAAGGAAGTTTCCACTTCATAAATCCCAAGTCTTTTCACTCATGGATTCTCTATATACTCCCTCGCAGAGACTAATCAACTTAGCTCAGCAGCTGCGCCTCTACAGGCCACCATCACCACCACCGGAAGAAACTGAGGAGCAAAATATAGAGGAAACTGCAGGGAAGATTGTAACCCAGGTGGGTTTTCAAGAATCTGTCACACCAATCCCGAAATACCCAGATAGGTTTAGGCCAAAAAGAGCTGCTGTTTTGGTCTGTATTTTTGAAGGCGATAGTGGTGAATTTCGTGTCATTTTGACTAAGAGATCTTCTAGATTGAGTACTCATTCTGGTGAGTGATTTTATTGGATAC
>CANYCX010040406.1:0-18194 GCA_948193385.1 Breynia disticha f. nivosa
AGGTAGCTTGAGCCGTAAGTCAAGTGTGAGGTAATAGAAAGTGTTGGCCAAAATCCTAAGTGAGGAACTTAGGTAGTGGAGTAGGTGTTTGATCCGAACCACTCTATATCGTGTGTCATTTTATTTTTATTTTCCACAAAAATTCTCAAACCTCATTAGCTCTATTCAACCCCCTTTCTAGAGCTAATCTTAGTCCTACATTTCTTACATTATTTTAAGACAAAGATTATTTATTAAATATGATATCTTAAATAAGAAATAAAGAGAGAGAGAGAATTTAGGAGGTATGTCTTAAATTAAGACAAGACATGTCTTAAATTAAGACAAAGGATAATGTGAGATAAATTAAAAGATTGAATCTTTTATTTATCTACATATGCACACAGCTTTGGAGGCGTTAAATTTGAAAAGATTTTTTTTTTGAATTCAAACTTAACAAGCCCTAAAGGCATTAGGATTGTTAAGTGTGTTAACCTAGCAAAACTCTTCTTATTAAAGTGTCTTATGAAAGAGAAAAAACCCTAAGAGTGCAAGCATTCCAAACCATCCCCTAAACACCTCTCCATTGTCGTGAGCCTCCAAGCAAAAATCAAAAGAGTGATTTTTAGGTTTTCCCTCAAGAGTGAAGTGAGATTCAGGGGTTGATTGAGTGCTTTGATCAACATTATGCCCTCAGTTTCACCAGAAACTCATCCAATCTGACCAAGAACATAACATATCCCAAAACAATGGAGATATACAAAATAATCGTGGTTACAAAAGAAAAGGAACCTAAATGATCCCATTTCAATTATAACCGCACAAAATACATTTATGCACATCCCACCTCGATCCTTTGTTTCTTTGTAGATGAGTCGAAAATAAGCAAAGAAATATACACCTTCTCATCCAAAAGAATCCCCTCAAGTCCCTGCCCAATATGGTAGGCATAAAACATAATGAGTCGCGAAACTCAATAAGCTACACTTACCAAAATGGACAAGTTTCCTAGCATTCAGCATCCATACATACATTCGTTTATCCATACAATGATCATCCACAAAAAATAAGATTTTGCATCACGACAACAATGAACACAATTGAACATAAGTGAACATGAACAATGGAAACAATGAACACACTTGAACATGAACCATGGAAACGATGAACACACTCATGAACATCTATGGACACAAATGAACACTATTGGATACATTCAGATACATTTAGACACAAACTATTCAACCCTTTCTTCGACAAATGGGCAGTCACGATCGTGATTGGCTCAATCACGTTCCTGAATCCCTAAATTTTCACCAATATGGGGTCAGAATGGCAGTCACGAACGTAACTGGCATGATTCACGAACGTGCCTGCCTTTCTATTGCATGAATGGCTTGGTTCAATGGGTGAATCACGAACGTGATTGTGATGATCACGAACGTGGCTCACCTTCTGAACTCATCAGCCAAATAGCCACATTGGCCAGAAGACCAGTCACGATCGTGACTGGTATCATTCATGTTCGTTGCTGGTCAAAACCCTAGCAAAACCCTAGCCAAACCATAACCACGTTTGGCCAGAAGGCCAGTCACTATTGTGACTGGTATCAGTCACGTTCGTGGCTGGTTTCCTTCACCACAAATGGTGACCAGAATGAGAGTCACGATTGTGACTAGTATCAGTCACGTTCGTGACTGGTGTGCTGCCAATCACACTTTGCCAAATCTTGTTCAATTCATTCCCATATCAAAAAGCAATCATACGAGCGAGTTTTCAAGCAATATAATTCCACAATTTCATGTCATATTTTCACTTGAAATTCAACCATACCACCTATATATAATCAATTTCCATATGATCAAACTACAGAAAAAATATCATTCACCATTGCTCTTCATATAACAATCAAAATGCACAAAATCCATAACAAGTATTAAAGCATGCCATATTTATGTGACCCATATCATTTCCAAACATTTCACATATCCAACAATCACACATTTCATCAAGTTCATCTCTTCAATTCACATATGACTAGGTACATTTATGCAACAACAACATGAATGGAAATGCATGCCACTCATACAATACTTAACATGATCAACCCTGATCCTAGTTATAGTTTCAATTTACGCCCGCATTTGGCCTTAATACTGACGTTTGCAAATGGGCCTTATCGGCTGAGAGTATGTCGTTATAAAAATGGATCCATATATTTTTACGCCTGCACTTGGCCTTGGCACACTTGTTCGCATTTAAGTGCCTCGAGCAAATTTCCACTTGTGCCCCAGTGTAGCATGTTTTATATACTACTAGTACTTTTGTTTTGCGCACTAAGCACCCATAATTTGCACACTAAGTGCCTATAACCACTCCCTCATATGCTCACTAAGAGACCTTTCATTTTATTCAATTTGGTCACTATGAGCCCCCAATGCATGAATGGTATGTGCATGAACCATGCAACCCAAATCATGTACAATAAATCCACTCGTGCCATGCTTTATGATCAAATGTGAGTTCAACCATTACCCATCACACCGCCTCAACACAATCAACCACTCATTAAGTCATCAACATAAGCACACATCACAACAGGACAATTCCAAACCACAACAACCATTTCAATCACTTTCAACAATAGCACAACTATCAATCTATCACATGAATCAATCAATATGCTTACATAATCATTCCTCCTTGAAACCATTCATACAAGAAACATACATGCTCAACACATTGAATAATAACCAAACAACCAAACCACACATTTCTCATTCAAGAAAAACATACAAACCAAGGAAGGTTGCATTTGTGTTGCTTACCTAGCAAGAAACGCCTAATGGCTCGGTTGGGAACCTCCCTTGCCATGGTTCAGATTTCCTATTATCACATTATAACTTCACATTAGTCGAGTATTCATTAAGTCATACAAAATTAAATGAATTCTTTATAATAATCATGAGTATACTAGGTCATTTTCTCCTCTTTAACTCTCTTCCCATAATGTCCTCCTTCCACCTAATGTTCTTCCTAACTACCACATTTAATTCTTCTCACCCACCATCATTAATACATCCCACAAGTGCATTTAGGTATAATTTCACAATCCTCACCATTCAACACATACTAAATGTCTTAACTCTTACTTTCCTTCTTTCAAAACCCTAATCATTTTTCCACCCTTATTCCAATCTCTCTCATCATACAACATCCAAAGAAACTCATACTCTAAATAAACTCAATGGACTCTAAGGAAGCTTACCAAAGCGATAAACAAGGAAGAGAACTCCGGTCAAAGAAACTCAAACTCGTCACTTTGCAGGGCGTCCTTCCTATCAATCATTTTGAGCACCTAAACCATGAATGAAAATAAAATATGGTTACCACTTGGTAGTACACATGTTAAGGTTTCCAACGAGCTATCATTTCTTCAAATCGGAGCTCAAATGAAAGAGATATGTGGTAGAGAAACTAGGGTTAGTGAAAAATACAAGATTGTCAAGAACAAATAAGGAAAACTTACCGGAATTAGATCACCGAATGATTTTGAAACTCCCGAACACTAGGGTTTTGTGAGAAAAGATGGTTATGAGGGTTTGTAGCTATGGAGGGAGAGGATGGAGGAAAGAAAATGTGTGTGTGGTGAAGGGAATGAAGAACTAGGGTTTTTAAAAGGTTATTTGGTTTAGATAATTATGCCCCTTTGGGTCTTGGTTCATTATTCCCTTCGTAATCTTCTTTTCCGCTCGGTCCCACTAATCCCAATTCTTATTTTCTCTAACTTAGAACTCCGTAAGTCAATTCCCACTCTCCTTCCATCGAATTATTACTTTAAACATTTCGCAAAAAAAATTATTCTTATTTTTCTAGGCATTTTATTTTAAATTTTTAATTAAATAAAATTTTGGGGCGTTACTTCTGCAATCTTCTCTCTCATTTTCCATGTGTATACATAGTTTTACATGTGAATTTTGTATGACTTGATATTTCTCTATTGTAAATTGATGTTTTTTGAAATATGTACAAGGTTATGATGCTTTAAATGTCATTTTCTAAAACTGAATAGTATAATGCTATCAAAGAAAAAAATAAACATGGATGTAATCAAAAAATAAATGGTTAAATAAGAAATATTTTTATATAGTGATTTTAATTGCTAATTACAATAGATTAACAAGTATTTTGTCATTAATTAATATGATAATGGCATAGGCAAAGTGGGGTTTTTTAGTCTAACTCTAAAAAATAATAGATTAACAAGTATAAGTCCTTTAGCATACAAAGTAGCACTACAGACAGAGTTAGCACAAATTCATAATGTATTCCATGTTCTTATGTTTAGGAGGTAAATGTCTGATCTGACACACGTTCTTTCAGAGCCAAATATCCAAATTTCTAAGAATCTGACTTATGTTAAAGAACCAGTACAAATAGTAGATCAGAAGACTGACAATTAAGAAAAAGGGTAATCCTAATGGTTAAACTAATATAGAAGAATCATGGGATAGAATAAACAACCTGGGAGAGCAAGGACATAATGAAAAAAGAATGTCCACATCTGTTTACTGGAGATTTTAGTAAATTTGAAAACATATAGAATTAACATATAGAACACATAGCATACAAAAAATAGAATGTAATAGCAAAAGAATAATAGAGCCATTATCAGTATATAGGTTTTTTAGGACAAAATTCTTTAAGGGGGAAGAATTATCACATCCCTATATTGTTAGCTTAAAATTAATAAAATAGATACAAAAATTAATAATAAACTAAATATAAACCAAATGTACATTGTTCATATTGTATAGGCCTTATGAATACATAGGTAGAATTATACAAAACAGAGTTAAAAATGACAGACAATATAAGAACACTGTTAGAATTGGAAAATGTGTTAAGTATGATCAACACATCGGGTGTGTAAAGTACCATGATGGGAGTGTTAAATGTTATTCGAGACACGAAATTGACACGATGACGGTGGTGCATTACACAATGGCCATGTGGCTAACACAATCCATGCTACACTACATAGCCATGTTGTAACGCCGTCGAATTTGATTTCCAAAATAGGTGAAAATTAAGTCCAAATAATTTTAGGATGGTTAGGGATCATTAGGGGGTCGTGGTAGAATAAGACGAGAGTTAAATGAAACGAATGAAGTGAAGAATTGCTGTCAAAAGAGTTATAACGTACATTATTCTAGAAAACTCTCTAGAATAACGTGCGTCAGTAAACCTACATAATTTTCCTCAAACCAACGTTAACGGGCTATGGATAGGTCATTTAAAAGAGAGGAAAACGGACCAAAACGACACAACTAAGCACCAAAACCCTATTTCTTCCCAAAATCACCTTCCCTACTCTCCAAGAACCCTCAACTAACATACCTTTCCCTAAAATAAAATCTTAAACACAAAATCCTTCCATATTCCTAACATCAAGAAGAGCTAGGGTTTGGGAAAAAACCTATCTTAAGATAAGTTTTCCACTTTGACACAAGGTAGGCATGAGAATCACAAATTTACAAGAGTAGGTTATGGTGAGAGAAGAGTATTATTACATTAGGGGAAACAAAGTATGTGTCAGATGGTGTAAAGAATGAGTATGAGGGTTTTTAAGAGAGCACAGAGGAGAAATGTTGACTAAGTTAGGATTCTAATGGAAAGCGGAAAAATTGATGGGGTAGAAATTGAATAGGAACATATAAATTATAGTTATTGAGTTATTAATTGAATAAAATGTGATTTAATAAACAATGTAGGAATCAGAGTCGCAGAGGAACTGGAGTGACCTCCGGACGAACTCGCCTAGATTTGGAGGTAAATGTATGGCCCGTCACTTACTCATCCATACCTAGTCTATTCATGGTTAGCTATGTTGGCTTAAAGTGTGTAATTATATATGAAAACAATGAAATAGAAACCCGTAGGCTATGGAATGTGTTGTATGATATGTGTGTTCTTATGTGTGAATATTATGGTCATATTTTTCGAATGAGTAGGAGGATGCCTTAATGTTCATCATGTCGTTTGATTTGGATTTGCATGAAATGGATGCATTCTATGGTATTGGCATAAGTATGTGAATGTATGGATGAAAGGATGATTTGTGTGGTGTTTGTGAGTCGTTGAATGTGATTGAAATGTGAGGTTTGAAAAATTGTGAAATGTATTGAAATGTAATTGATGATAAATGATATTGATTACATGAGTTGGTTGGAATTTTATGAATAAGGATTAGTATACGAATGCGTTGGTAATTGAGTGCATTATATGTTTTGAAAAGGCTAGATGATGGCTTGTAGAATGGCATGATCAAGTATAATCATGCATGTGGCATAAATACGGTAGCTTTGACATAAGAACATGATATTGAGAGGTTACACCAATGGTGTTTTGAGAATTTAGAAATAAAAGTGTAGGAAACCTTTGGTTGAACAACATGTATGAAAATAGCAATGTGAGAATGAGCGATTCTAATCACATATGCTATAATTGCAAGCGTGAATGAAAATAGCTATGTGAGAGTGAGTTATTCAAATCACATAGGCTATGAATGAAAGAGCGCCATGTGGGAGTGAGTGATTATAATCACGGGGACATTGTGTGGATAAACTTACGAGATAATGGCAATGTGAGAGTAAGCAATTCTAATCAAATATGTTCTTGATAAAAAATGGTAATGCGAGAGTGAGTTGTTGTAATCATACATACATGGAATGGGAAGGTGTCATGTGAGAGTGAGCGATTTCAATCATAGTGACACTAGTTGATCAATGAGATAAAAAAGGGAAACTTAAGAGTGAGTGATTCGAAATACGTGTGCCCAGATAGAAAAGGGTAATGCAAGAGTGAATGATTCTAATCGCATATACTTGGAATGGGAAGGTGTCATGTGAAAGTGAGCGATTCTAATTACAGTTACACCAGTTAATTAATAAGATGAAAAGGGCCATGTGAGACTGAGTGATTATAAGCAATGGACCTTGGATAGAAAGTGGTGTCATACGAGACTGAGTAATTCTAAGTGTATGGTCACTGATTGAACAACCAAGGGAAAAAGGATCCTTTAAGAGAGAGAAAACATGACATTGAGAGAAAATGAAAGGCATGTCATAAACATGATGCATATGCATTCGTCATACTCAAGTTAATGATGTGAATAATTAATGAGCATCTATTCTGCTATGTTGATACATGTTATACGAGATGTGATTGATCCAATGATATGTACTGCATGAATAAAGTATTTGAGAATGTTGAATTTGTGGAAAATATTAGAAGGCTGGTGTTTGTATTTTGGGATGCTAGTGTATGGATTGAATGAATGTGTATTCCCAAATGAAAATGATTGGTGCTTATGTGTTCAAATGTTAGTGTTTGGATTGAACGTGTCATGCTTGCATGTTGAATTTTTATAAATTATTTGACTGTATAATGATGGAATGGTTGTTTTAAATGTGTGAGGATGTGGTATGTTGGTATGTGAATGTTGGTGTTGTGTTTTGAATGAATCGTATGAGAATGTGTAATGAATTATGCTTATGTGTATATGATTGTAGCTTGTGATATGAAATGTTAATTGTGAATGAGTGGTGCCTATACGTTAAATGATGAAAAGGTGATTGATTGTATGGTAGTGGAATAGTTTGATTGACTCGTGTGAGAATGAGGTATGCTCGTATGTGGATCTTACGGTGGTGTTTAAATGATTTGCATGTGTGTATGTGTATAGAAGGGTAAGGTGCATACTATGTTAAGGTGTTAGGGTGGATGTGCCGTTATTATAGTAAGATGAGGAATTAGATAGAGTATGATGGAGTGTTGTTGTATAAAGTGTGAATGTAAAATGTGTATGTGTGAAGGTGAGAGTTATGTTGATGACCTAGGTTTTGTTTTGGAAAGAGGTTAGTGGGTATATGAAAATTCTAAGGGTTAAGTGTGAATTGAATGCTTATTATATGGACTTTCCAGCTGAATAGCTTATGTTAGGGTATCCATTAACATACGTTTCCCTAGTACGCACAATCATCAACCACCCCGCGCTGATTTCTAAGTTTTGGCAAGGAAATGGGAAACTTGCTAACGTATGTTAGTATCCAACTAATGTACGTTACCATAGAAATAACATAAATTACCATGAGGGTAACATACATTACTCAAGGCTAGAATTTCCTAAAGAACAATGTACGTTAGTATTCTAATTTAACGTACATTATTCATACCTAGGAAACTATATTGACCTATAAATCGTATTGAAATCCAAATTCAAGTTAGAACATAATTCGGGCCAATCTCTGAACTTAGAAACTATCATTTATGAAATAAATAACACTATAGAACAATTGGAATCGAGCACCTGAATAACACATCTTAGAACTTAAGAGAAAGAGTAGAACTCCGTGAACAAAGAATGAGAACTTAACTAGTAAGATAAAAGTGAGAATAAGTGAATGAGTGTATTAGACTTTATATGGTTATGTAAGTGATGAGAGGGACATACGCTTACTGAGTTTTGTACTCATGTTTTCTGTGGTTGTGTTTGTGTGTACATACTAGGGAGGCTATCACGTAGACCGTTTATGCTCTATGCTCTTTTTGAAGATTCTTAGGGACTGTCGCTGCAAGGTCAGGGGGTTCATCTACCTACTTTGATGTTGTTTTAAAATATTTGATGTATAAATAAATTATTTCTTCATATTGTTTTGAAACTGCCATATAGGGCTTTTTCCCAAGATACAGATGTTTTGACTAGGTTTTATAAAACAATGATATATGATCTTGTTTTCTTAAAGTTGATGCTTAAAGGTTTTCTATAAGATAGAGTCTGCATATAGCATTATGTGGAAACATCATGGTGGTTCAAATAAAAATGTAAAGAAAAAATGGCACGAAAAATTTTCATTAAATTAATAATCAATTAAAAGTGGATTTAAGATTTGATCGTCATATTTAGTGGTATCAGAGTGTTGAGTAGATTCTTTGCAGCATGTGCATAATGACTTGAAATGTTTTGGTGAATTTAGAAAAGAACATCTTTAAAACTAAAAAATTGAAAATTTGTTTTCCCCTCTCTGTTTCTAATAGGATGGATCCCAAAGACGACCCTATTCCCAAACCAGTGGAGAACTTAGGGTCAATACAGGGCCATAAAGTCAAGTCCCTACACAATGGACAACCTCATCCCCACCAGTTGTACCACCACACCCTTTGCTCTAGCAGTTTATTGACATAATGCAACAGGCCACCCAGTCGCTACTACTCAGGCTGCACAGGTCATGGCCGCTGCTCTAGCTACTCATGCCCAATACATCTAGGCTCAGGCTCCCAGGGGTCTGCAAGCATATGAGGAGAAAGACAAGAACTATGAATGGATCCGCCGATAAGAGGCTAAGGTATTTACGGGCACTACAGATTTGAAGGTGGCTGAGGAATGGCTAAGATGCGTCGAGAGGATTATAGGCAGAATCGAGTGCACTCAGGAGCAAAGTTTGAAGTACTTGGTATCTCTGCTAGAGGAGGACGCACTATATTGATGGGAGCGAGTTCCAGGGAGTAAAGATGAGCCGCCCACCCTTACTTGAGATGACTTTGTACGGGTGTTTACCAAAACATTTACACCCTAGGAATACCAAGACCACAAGAAAATAGAGTTCTTAGATCTGAAGCAAGGGAACATGATGATAGCCGAGTATGAGAGGCAGTTTACCCGTCTGTCCCGATACGCACTAGAGGAGATAGCCACAGATGCAATATGCAGAGATAGGTTTAGCCGGGGTTGCATCTAGACATATATGATTGGTGGTGATTGATAATGATTTTTATTTAGTGGAGGATATGATTGGAAATGGGAGTATAGTATATTATTGGAGACTATATACAGAGATGCAGAGTTATATGTTTACAGTTACATATGATGTTTATATAGGTCATAGAAATGAACACAGTCTACATGTTTATATGATAATATATACGTGCACACATGTATATATATATAGGATCGGTAAAATAGAAATGATATACAGAGTATATGATAACAATACAGATTTCAGTTCATGGGTTTAAATGAAACATGAAAATAATATAGCTAAGATATACGTGTACACACGAATATATACAGATTTACAGAATTTTAGTGACATTTATGAATATGAATTGATAATTAATATGAAATGATTACTCACTAAGCTCGCAACTCACCAATGCAGTGACAGATCCAAGATAAATTTATAGAGGGTGCACCAAGTCTTTCGTGAATTAATAATGCTTAAATATGAAGTCAAATTATGCATAATATAAATACAAATTAATAATGCTTACATATGAAGTCAAATTATACATAATATAAATACAAATATGTATATAAAGTGTTTGACCAAATGTCTAAATGAACATTTCATAAATAAAACACATATTTCATTTATAACTATCAATTTGTCTTTCACAATCAGTCAATATCAACACAAATACAAAAAAAATACAATTTTCAAGTGACAGATTTCAATTAACAATTTAGGTTTCATATTATAAAAAAAGAAAAAAACTTAAAATGAGTGTAGGATGGAAGTTTCAGCGGCAGAAGTGCGACAGCGACCAACGGGAATCTGCTGGCAACGATGGCCAACTCCATGGTGGTAATGGATCGTATGATGTGGGTAGGAGTTGGGAGAGTTGTGTGCTTCCTTCTATTTTGTCGATGGAATTAAGCAAGAGTTGATTGGGTGTTGCCTTTAGTTTTTTAAGATCATTTTAGCCAAAACAACGTCGTTTATGTTATGGTTTTGTATTTTTAATAAAAACATTAAAACACACGCTTTTGCTTTCCATTTTAGGGTTTGTACTTCATCCCTCGCCTTCTTCTTCAACGTTTCAACCTTCACCTTCTGTAACTCCGCAACACCATCCGTCCACCGCCTGACCTCTGCTGTTCTCCACTTCCACTTTACCACCGGACACCAGTTCCCCCCATTCTCCCTTTCCCTCCTGGTGCACGCCTCTATTTTGCCTCCCAAAAACCTCCATGTATAGGAGCTATGGTCGGCACCGGTGGGTGCACGTGCCCCCACCGGCACCGGTCTAGCTCCATCACTGCACCAATGTGCGATTGGTATATTTTATTTCAAGATCAGGTAGTAGATAGAAGTTTACCAGAACTTAATCTAGCAGGTGAGTCAATTGTTGTTCCTCAGTACTTTCTCTTTACAGCCAAACATGTTTACATATAGATATGCATAGACAAATATTTGAATGATATGTGTTTGCTATGTTTACATGTTATATGATATGATATATATATATATGTTTGATTTATTCCAAGTTGATATTTGGCTGGTATATAAGGATACAACAGATGCATACGGGTCGTGCCTTAAAACATGAGCATCGCGTTGCAGTTGAACAAGAGTTGTATTCCATACCGTGCCTTAGGCCGTGATGTATACTATTATATTTTTATATGTTGAGTGATTAACAAATAAATAGCAGAAAGATAATATGACATGAAAAAATTAATTATTAAGTATTAAAAGTTAACAAAAAGTTTAATTACATGATGATTACGTTAATTATTTTAGAGGGTTACATTTTGGTATCAGAGCAGGGATATGTGCATTAGAGAGTGATTAGATACAAGATACATGACATGCATTGTTGTGCTTATTGTGTGTATTACACGTATTGTGTGTTAAATTGTTTCTATTTTGATATATATACAAGACAATATGTGACAACCACAATAGTCACCAGAGAGAAAGGAAGCAGTGGATCTCTACCTTAGAGAACAAATGTTAAATGCACCTCTATATCATAAACTTTATGACATAGTTTACCCTCAATATTATCAACCAGAGTATCCACAATATTACTCAGCACAACCACAATATTATAGTCCAGTATATGGATAGTATTATGAACCAACATATCCACAACCCTACCTAGAGTATAGAGAACCACATGTGAACCTTTATTAGGTCAGATCAAAGAATTTCAAGGAACTAAAGAAGCTGAGAGCAATAGAATTCATAAGAACCATAGATCTAGTAGTTGTAGAAGAGTGGTTAGAAAGAAAAACAATGGTATTTGATATGATGCAGGCAGAACCAAAAGATAGATTTGATTTTGCAGTTTTGCTATTACTAGGAGATGCTTTTAATTTGTAGAAGACAATTTCACATGCTAGAGAAAATCCTCCATTGCTCACTTGGGAAGACTTTTTGAGAGAGTTTAGAAAAAATACATGCCAGAGGTGTATATAGATGGCAAACAGAAAGAATTTATTGTTTTAAAGTAAGGAAGTATGTCTGTAGTAGAATACGAATTGAAGTTTACACAGTTGTCAAATTATGCCGATAATCTCATTCCTATAGAGAGAGACAAATGTAAAAAATATGAGGATGGACCGAACAGAAATATATGAAAACAAATTACTAAGACTGTGACGCCAATTTTTGTACCTTTCATTTTTCATTAAATCTGATTTTTGCACTATATTTTTTTTTTATAATAATAATAATAATAATAATAATAATAATAATAATAAAGATCAAAGCCATTTAAATCCATAACAATGTACATATGTGAATGTAGTGGGAAAAATGGCAATCATGCATCTCAATTAAAACCAACCCGAATACAAGATCAAGCGTAGTGCAAAAGCTAATGGTTTCGATTTTAAAACAATGCAATTTGCCAAAGCCTATAACATGTGTATAAGGCTATACAAAATCAAAAGTGAAAATCCCAAAACTCTGCCAGGAGCCGAGCTGTTGTAGGTATCACACACGTACGCTCCGCCCAAAATAACGTCCCAGCACCTGCTACTGACGATCTGCACATATTTAAAATAGCCAAACAACAGGTGATTATTTAAAAATACTCAGTAAATTACACTATAAATTAGGTAATTTATAGGCCAGAATAGGGGAAAAAGGTCAAGGGAAACGGCCTTGCAAACCGTTCCCTGGCCGTTTGCCCTGCCAGCAAAACTTCAACAATGGAAACGGCCATGGGAAACGGTTTGGTGGCCGTTCCCAGGCCGTTTCCCCTACAGTTCAGGAGACAAAAATTCATTTTAAACATTCAATCTTCCTCCTAAATTGTCACCCATTAAACCAGCAATTTCTCAACACATTTTCACAATCCAATCCAACCAAAACCAAGTCATTTCAAAGTTCAATTCTCATCCAAGTCATTCATACTCCTTACAACAACAAAATCAAGGTTCTACAACACATATATATATACTCATTTAATTAACATGAATACATCAAAATCATATATATCCATACAAGCACCAATAACATCCCATAACACATAAGAAATCTTAACTCAATCATTTTCTCACATACATTACATCAATAAGCCAACCAAAAATGTATCATGAGTGCGTAAATATGCTAATGCATCAATGCAACATACAATGCCATGCTCCGGAGTCTTTCCATTTTCAAGAGAAACTCCATTCTCTTTTGCGCATATTGGCCACTAGGCCCCTGTTTAGTTTGCGCTATGACCACGAGGTCCCATTGAAACATCCCTACTTTTACTAACATGTAATCATGTATTTAACCTTATAATTAAAATTTTTCATATATTTAACCTTATTAGTGTGGAAGCGTTTTACAAATTATCTGGCTACAGAGAGAGGAAGTACTAAGGAGCGGCAGCTGACCCACTTGCTGAACTATCTTCTATTTGTTCCTGAAACAAAAACCGCTATTGCATGAGTTGCAGGCTCAATGAGTAATCAAATATATTACTTATCATCTTTTAAATCTATTCTTGTTTCCTCGATTCATCCTTAGTGTTTATATACGTGGGGACACATATATCTCATTATCTGTATACTTGTGTACTGTGTTTTGTACTGTGTCTTTTATTCTTTGTTCTTTATACTTATTAACATATGAACATATGAACATGTGAACATGTGGACTGTGCTATACTGAACTGTAACTATACTTCCGTCTGCATTTATATCTTTCGTCTCCATTTAGATCTTCCGTCTCCGTTATACTTCCGTCTCTCCGCCATTATCATCACCCTTACCTATCACCATCTCTATCATGTGTCTATGTTTGTCTACTCATATACTTTCATGTGAGTGTAATTCATATGACTATGATGTCATATGCATGTGTTATCATGTGTTATTATGTGCATGTGATCTTTACATATATTCTTGTATCAATTACATATGTTTGTTCACGTGATTATGATCTGGTGATAATAACACAGTGTGATTCATCATATGACAATGAATTCATATGTTTGTATTTATTCACGTGTTCTTTTATCATTTATCATCAATTAATCGTATTTATAAAAATATGATCATTTATGAATTCAATGAAGTCATGAAAGATCATAGACTTCCTTTAATATATCTGTTCTTCTATATATTCTTATTTCATTATTTTCATCTCTATTAATCGTATTTATGTAAATACGATCATCTGTGTAGAAACTGTATATTTTTGTCTGCTTATGTATTCATCTGTATAACTGTACTTTCTTAGGATTTCATCCTAGGGTTTCATCTATTGAACATATAAAACATATATGACAATCATATTAATCGACCCTAGAAATTAAACACGTAAATCATCTACTAACGATATCCACACGCTAGCAGGTCTAAGCATTCTTATAAATTATTGAAAGCTAGGTCGGGATTACTCACCCGTAAATTCGTCTAAAATTTGCCATCATATCGAGCCTGTTCCAATTAGCGCTCTGCGCTAAATCGCTTTTTCTCTCTCTCAAACCCTAGCTCTATTTCTCTCTCTCTCTTCCTTGCTCCTGTCTACTTTCACCTGTTTCCCTTCCCCTTTTATAGACGATGAAACTTAGCCTCGTCACTTTCCTTTGCTTCCAAGTCACGATAGCTCCTGATTCATCTTAAACTACGTGTGTTCACCAAGAGGTACGCGTGGCTGACCATTGACTACGCGTGGTCTCCCTCACAATGCGTCTAATTGCACCTGAACTACACGTTGTCACCCTTTGAGTACGCGTGGTCGCTACCACTGCGCGTACTTTCATCTCACAAAGTGTACTTTGCTGATTTTCTGGCTCCTTTTTCCTTCCATACATACCTTTATCAACCATAAATCAACTCTCATTTCTTTACATCAATACTTATACTTAATCAATTATTTTCTTATTTAATAATCATAGGACTTAAGGATGAGGATGTTACACCCACAATATACAAGAGAGAATCCACTCTCATTTGCACGTCCTTGGCCGCAAGGCCCTTGTTTTTCTCTAAGGAGAATTCACTCCATTCGCGCATAATTGGCCACGAGGCCCTAACATGAACATACATAAAATGCTCATACATATGTCTCAATGCGATGCCATTTCCACAATTCACAATGTAAGATTCAACATACCAAGTTCCATTTATCACCATACCATAATATTTCTCATAACAATCACCACCTCACTGCAATTATCATTCATTCCACAAAGCATTCCATTCATACACAACATAGGCAATCATATACATAATCAATCCATTCTTACCAACAATCACATTCACAACATATACATCCATCGTTTCTAAACATGTCCGCAACTACATACTCAACAAGCATCCACAAGAATCTGAACACATAAACCAACCATAATACAACTCCACAACCAACATATTCCATGTCATAACAACCATACAAGATTCAAACATAACCCAACAACAATATATATACAAGAAATCAACCACACATATCCAAACTCATCAAATCAAGTGACAAAACTCTTATAACCATTTAATTCAAACATAAATCCATCACAAAACAATCCAAGTAAGTGATAAACACTTACCTCGAGATCCAAGCGCTAAATCGCCACCCGAACTCCGATTCGATTCTCGAATCTCTTTTCCTACACAAAATGTAATCACAATCTACGCGTTATTAACGAATTCAAGTCACATTTCCTATCCTCTCTCTTATTTCCATAAAACCCCCATTTTTCTCAAAACCCTAACTCTTGAATCCTAGACAAAATCAAGGTTTCGAGCTAATCGGTTTATAGAATATTGTTCTAGGACAAAAACCCAACATAACCACATACAATGTGCCTAATTTCTCCTCCTCAAATCAGATTATGAAAGAGACTTACCTAGTTCTTTCCTTTTTTACGAAATGAGTAGAGATTCAATTGGAGAGGAGGAAAATCGATGGAAGGAAGTTGTTTCTTGGTAGATTTAAGAGTGAAAATGTTTTAGGATTGAGGGTTTTAAGTGTAGGAAGTGTTTGGGTCGGTTTGGGAGCATTTTTGGACAAAATAGACTTCTGTTTTCTCTCTCCCCGAAACACCTCGCGTCTACATTTTAATATGAAATTTTACATGCCAAACGGCCTTTGGAACGGCCTGGAGGCCGTTTCCTGTGGTTAGATAGGACACAAGAACTCCTAAGTTTGCAAATGTCTTCTTCGGATAACGATGACGGAGAAGGAATGACCGGCGCTACTAGTGCGGCATCTTCCGCGACGGATTAGATTAGTTTTACAATTTTACTTAGACTTGTACTTTTTTTTATTGTTTTTGTTCTTTTTTTGATTCATTTATTTTATGTAACCAGGGTATTCCTCCGCTATAAGTGAGGAAAATTAATAAAATATGGACGTACCGTCCTCTTTCATTAAAAAAAAATTAATGAAAAAAAAAATTACGGCCGACCAGCCGGTTCGGCCCGGACCCGCCGGGTCCAACCCGGCCCGGACCCGTAACCGGCCCGGGCCGACCCGTCCTCTACACGGGCCGGTTTCGGTTCGGGACTTCCCCGAACCGTGACCCGGCGGGTCGGGCCCGTTTAACACCTCTACCCAGATCCTTGATAGTAAAACGATTATCAAGCAAAGTCTTGATATCGTTGATTTGAGTTTGAGAAGGAGAGGACATGATAATATCATCCACATATACAAGTAACACAAAGAAGGTGGGACCTTGACCACGAGTGAATAAGGCATGATCAGAAGCAGACTGACAAAATCCATGTTGTTGTAGGAAAGAAGTAAGCTTGGCATTCCACTGTCTTCCCGCTTGCTTTAAACCATATAAAGACTTTCAGAGCTTACAGACTTGATTCAGTTTGGGAGAAGAAACACCAGGTGGAAGTTGCATGTAAACATCTTCATCCAAATCTCCATGCAAATAGGCATTGTTGGCATCCAATTGTTGAAGCAACCAATTACCTTGAGCTGCAAGACCAAGAAGCAAACGGACTGTTGTCATTTTGGTAACTGGTGAAAAAGTTTCTAAGTAATCAACACCGAACTGCTGATTATAACCCTTTGCCACAAGTCGAAACTTGTATCGTGACACTGTACCATCTGGATTATATTTGATCCGATACACCCATTTGCATCCAATAGGCATTACACCAGAAGGCAAGTCAACCATATCCCAGGTGTGATTTGTTGCCAAAGCCTACAATTCAAGCTGCATGGACTCTTGCCAATGTGTATACTGGACAGCCTGTCTATAATCTTGAGGTTCAGAGTTAGTAGTAATGTTGCAAACAAAAGATCGATAATGTTTAGACAGATGATCATATGACAAGACACGATGCAATTCATGAGGAGACCGTGCAAACTTTGGAGTAGATGCAAAAGAATGCAACATATTAATATGATAATCTTTAAGGTAATATGGAGGATGAGAAACTCTGGTGGACTTACGGACTGAAGGAACTTGTGCATCACTTTATAAGGACGAAGTAGAAGTAGATCCTGTAGTAATAGGAGAAGGCAAAATGAAAGAATCAAAAGGATCTACTGATGAATAAAAAATGCTACCAAGTAGAGTGAAGGACGAATCAGAAGACGAGGACTCTTTGAAAGGGAAAATATGTTCAAAAAATTGAACGTGACGAGACACGAAGACTTGATGATTGTTGAGATCATACAGTTTGTATCCTTTGGTTTCGGAGACAAAACCAATAAAAGCACATTTGCGAGAACGAGAAGCAAACTTTGATCTCTGATGAGTAGAAGTAGTGGCATAGCTGAGGGAACCAAAAACACGTAGCATATCATATGTTGGATGTTTCTTGTGAAGAAGATAGTATGGTGACTGGTTAGCCGTATTTGGGGAAGGAATAATATTGATGAGGTGAGTAGCATGTGGGATACAATCTGTCCAGAATAGAAGGGGAATCTGGGACTGAAAGATAAGAGATCAAGCCACATTCAGCA
>CANYCX010040523.1:0-13706 GCA_948193385.1 Breynia disticha f. nivosa
TTAATCTGCTGGAAATCTACTGTTAGTTGGTAGGTTTGATGTTTGGAAGACTTTGGAATGATGGTTTGGGAGTTTGGAGAGAGTTTGAGTGGTTGCAGGGATGCTATGGCTCAGTTTTGGTTGTTTAAAGTCATTTAATGACATGTCTGGACTCCCGATAACATATGTCTATTTAAACAATTAACGTACATTAGCAAAATGCAGATTCTGGGCTATCAGCACTGAATAACGTACGTTATTCATGGAAATAACGTACGTTATTCCATAAAATGTTTATTAACATACTTTAGTGAACCAATTAACGTGTGTTAATTGACTGTAGTCTGCTGCACTTCGTCTTTTTTGACCTCTTTCGATTCCCGACATACCCATATGTATGTATATACCTTAACCTAACATAATACAACATTATTCCACATTAAATGGACATTTTTGGGCATTACACTCTCCATTAACTCACTTTCCCATTTCTATTGTGCAATAGATATTGTTGTTAAACTTGTTTCTTCTAGTTTATGAATTCTAGATAAGGCATCAACTGTTTTATTATTTTGGAAGTTGTGATACTATATTGTGTAATTTAATCCTAAGAGCTTTGCTAAACTTTTCTTTTACATATGATTATGTATCTTTTATTATAATAAGTACTTAAGGCTGTAATGATTAGGCTCAATAACAAAGGACCTTCCTTTAAGGTAATGGTGCCACTTTTCAATTTATGCTATTATAGTAAGTTCCTTTTTATACACCAAAAGACATTATTTTTAGGGAAATAATGCTTTGCCAAAAAATAAATATGTTTTCTATATAGCACTACCCATATATTATAATATGAAGCATTAGTCTCTAATTCAAATGTTTCATTGAAATTTGGTACTGTCAACACAGTACTGGAGATCATACCTTGCTTAAGAAGGATGAATGATGTGTCTACATCAACATTATAATTGAAAAAGTACTTCTTAAGTATGTTTGTGAGAGGATTGTTGAGTGTGTCATAATCTTTGATAAATTTTGTGTAATAGCTCGTGAGCCCTAAGAACCCTTATAAGGCTTTGAAGATGGTTGGTGTAGGCCATCTTGCCATTGTCAGGATCATGGCCGAATCTGTGGCTATGCCTTCTCCTGGAATGATATGTCCTAAGTATTCTACCTGTCACACACCAAAAGAGCAATTTGATACTTTAGCATAGAACTATTAATCCTTTAATGTTTGTAGGACCAATCTTAGGTGTTGAATATGCATATATAGGTCTGCACTATACATCAAAATATCGTCAAAAACATAAGCATAAATTTTCTTAATTATTCTTAGAATACCTAATTCATTATTTCTTGGAATGTTGCAGGTGAATTCGTAAGGCGCAAAGGCATTATTCTAAACTCGTAATGGCCTTGATAAGTTTTGAAAGTCATCTTTGACACATCTTGTGGGTCCATCTTGATCTGGTGATAACATGATCGTAAGTCTATACTTAAAAATTATGAGCACTATATAAATCACCATGAGATCTTCCATAATCGGAATGGGGAATTTATATTTAATAGTCATATCATTTAATCCTCGATAATCCCCTCTCAAACTAGTCTCTCTGCTCCTGATCAGTGGAAACATCCTCAGGTGCATAGCGTGAGAGTCTGGTAAACTGAGCCTCATACTCAGTAATGGTCATTTCCATCTGCTTCAACTCTAGGAACTATATCTTCTTCCTGCTGCGATAGAGTAGAGGGGTGTATTTTTTGGCGAGCTCCCTCTGGAAGTCGCGCCAAGTGAGTGTAGGAGCATCTTCCTGACTCACTAGAATGGCCTCCCACCAATCTCATGCTCCTTTCTCTAATAGTGAGCCAGTCCTCAGCCTCAGCGGGATCAGTAGTCCCCTCAAAGGATGGCGCCCTGCTTGCGCACCTCTCTAAAATTCCTGTCAATATTAAGACCCTCTCCCTGCTGGCCTCCCTGATGTCCTCCTGCCTACCATTATCTGGTGCATCATAGTCTGAAAGAATTGGACGTAAGCAGGATCAAGTAGTGGTATAGCACTGGGTGCAGGCGGTGCTCCGTGTCCTGGGGCCCTGTCCCTGCACGAACTCCTGGGACTCGGCGGTAACCTCGTGCGATACATCATCGATGGGCTCCATCCTATCCAATCACCATGGAAAAAGTTTTAGTTTTATGAAATATAATGCAATGAAAGCAGTTTTCTAGCACGGTCCGCAGAGAATCTAATCCCTACTCTGATACCACTAAATTTGAATCCCAAAATCTTTGACTTCATTTTTGAGTAAATCATGATTTTTGAACCATTTTTTTCTTTGAAGCCAACACAAAATCATTCTCAAGGGAAAATATATAAAGAAAGGCGTGCATGAATTTCATTAAACCAGGCAAAAATACAAATCAAGTATATAGATATACTCAGTAAGTGAAACCCTATTATTGTTAAACTAATGCACAGGGGAACCTTCGGCTAATATGGGTGTGCTCATGGAACACAAAGCTGCATTCGAGCCTGAACTCCCTATTGACTCGCTGTTGCCATGTCAAATACAATCTTTTAAGTGTTTTGTATGATAAGGAATTCATCCTACATCATTAGCTTACTTTAGATAAGCATTGGTACATTATTCGGGCCAAAACTAGGCTACTAGGCTAAAATAACGTATGTTTATCCTACAGAAACCTACGTTATTCTTTAATGATTTCCAAGCTATGATTAACATATGCCAACACCAAATTAACGAATGTTTATAGGACTAACGTAGGTTATTTTTCAAAATAACGTACGTTAATCTAACACAGAACCATTCTGCCCAACTTTGAAGTTATATTTCATACATACACATATCCTACAACACTGAGGAATATCAAAACAACCTCTAAATCACTTATACAACTCTTAGAAACAAACCAATCACAATAAATGGCCATTAAACACATGATTAGGACACTTTGTCAAGATCAAATAAACAATCATATACAATAACACAATGCATCAAATTATCATTTTTATAACTCATACATATAAATCAACCATCACCATACTTACATGCATTCATGTACATAACACTCCAAGTAGCAATACCATCTTTACACATACATCAAGTCACTTAATTTATTGTCATATTCAAAACACCATTCTAGATTCAATCATAACAACACATATGATCATTCACACATTAAACATACTAAAATAATGTCATGTTCATCAATGCTAACGATGAATGATTGCATTCATGATAATTCTAATGCAAATACAAGATGCATGCCCCAGGGTCTTAATTCATTTAAAGTGCATGTGAGAGAATCCACTCTCATGGTTGGCAATTCCCGTTTAGTTGAGCTCTCGCTCGATTGGCAATACCCCTTATAGTGAGCTCTCGCTCAATTGGCAATAACCCTTTATTTTGAGCTCTCACTCAATTGTCAATACCCCTTTATTTGCTGAGCTCTCGCTCGATTGGCAATACCCCTTTATGAACACACAATGATGCTAATCATATGTACATATACCATGAGTGAAAGAAACGTAACACATTTTAAAAATTCCTTAGCAACACAATGTCATCACCAAGAACAATGCACAAAACATGCCACCAACCATTCTCACATACTTATGATCATTTCACCATTCAATTTCCTTAAGACTTCCTTAATACAGATAACCAATTTATTTCACACACATTACATTCCACCACTTACTTGTCCTTAAAGGTAAGCATTCATAAACATTCAATTCCTCATAACACAATTCATCCACTCAATTTAATAACACAATTGACGTACAACTACCAACATTCATCATATTCAAACATAACATACACAAATCTTACAACTTTCAATTATCCCACATAAGGGCCATGCTAGTAATACAATTCTTATAAGAACACATTTCCACTAACACATGAACAAATGAGCACTTAGATCATATATTTAACCAAACCAAGGCTAACATTACATTCGTAATTGTCAAAATGCACTTACCTCGGGTAAATGTGATTCGTCGCCCGATCCCCAATTCGGGTTCCGAATGTCAATGCCTAAACACATTGAATCACATTTACCAACATTTACCATACATTATACCTAATTTTCACATTCTCTACTGTTTTCCCCAAAATCCCCAAACTTCCCACAAACCCTAATCTCTTAAATCTCACCAAATCTTCTGTTTTTCGTTAATCCTTTATGGATTCATAACCTACTATGAAAACCCAACAAAACCCGACCAAATGCACATGATTTCCCTCACATTTTAGTTTAGAATAAGAATTTTACCTTCCTTCCTCTTAGCTTTCAACCTTAGATTGATGAGGAATTGGTAGGAGGATGGATTCGTTGTTAATCCACTATAAATCTCGTGTTTGTTGGTAGGTTTGGAGGTTAAAAGACCCTAGAGTTGTGTCTTGGGGGTTTTGGAAGAGTTTGAGTGGTTGTGGAGGAGTTATGGCTCGGCTTTAGTGTTTTTAGGTCATTAAATGACATGTTCAGACCCCCGATAACGTATGTTTACTGTTAAAATTACATACGTTAATAAAAATGCCATTCTGGGAACCCTATATTCAATAACGTATGTTATTCACATAGTTAACATGCGTTATTCATATACACTTTCAATAACGTAAGTTAACTAGGAAATTAACATACGTTAATTTCTGCAGCCTGCTAGACTTAGCATTTTCTGACCTCTTTCGATCCTGGACATGCATATCCTTATACAAACATGCTTCCAACTTATCCTAGACTTTATTCTAACATAAAATGAACATTTTTTGGGGCATTACATCAATGTTTTACATTCTCAGTTCAAAAAAATATTGTTTTACAACGATAATTAGCATTAAACTATATCAATAGCTCAAAAACTAAAACAAACACACAATTTTTACTCAAATTCTAGTTTTTTCTAGCACGCCTACAAAGACAACTTCTTTTAGGTAACAATTGTAGAAAATTACTTTTGTTCATAATAAATCATCAATTATGCTACTAGAGATGAGATTCATTCATGTTTTTATTAGCCATAGACCTTAATTTGAATTACGACACAAATGGTAAGCTTTAAATTGTACCAAAAATAAATATTAGACTCAATATTCTACTTTAAACAAAACATTACACTCAAAATTAAACCTTGTCCCCGTTATATAGACACCTCCATATTGAATTTTTTATTGACACATAATGGGAGTGCTAATTTTAGAAAAATCCAATATCTCCCACTCGTAATGATGACACATTCGCTCATTACGATAATAACACTTACTATATATCATACATATTCTGGCAAGATAGCACGACCAATCCATTGAGATTTGCACCTTGAAGTACTTTTTTATTTTGTCTTCTACTTAACATGACTTCCCTATAGTTCAATCCATAATAACTAGTTTTTGCCACACTTTCATCTCACAAAATATTCATATACACTACATACCTTTTCTAGAAAAAGAAGTGAACTCAAGTGTAACATAACTAAATAAGTGATATGTAGCTAAAAGGAACTTATACTATCCATTCAAAAGCATTTCATAATAGCAATTATCTAGTAGCACATATACTATTAGCATGACTAACATATTGAAAAGTACATGCTGCTGCTGATAAAGATCCATTAGTTCCTTGTCCTTATTGTTTTAATTGCTTAACACTATAACTTGTAGAAACTGAATATTGAATATTCAACATAAGACAAAAAGTGTGTACCTCTTTCTTTAACTTCATTCAATTACCCATAGAAGACCTACAAAATAATTAATAGCATATATGACTCCACTTTTCTTTGTAACCTCAGTACTCATCATTCTAGAAGCAACTTACTAATTGTGACCTTAAACCTTGCCTATTATAACTGAAATGAGAAATGCAATGCCTTTTTCTAGTGCCCTATATTATTGTAATGGTAGAACACACTCCCCTTCTCTTCTTTGGTCTTAGGATTTAATGACATTTCCTCCTTCTCTTTAGAAGACTTAGCCTTTCTCCCACTAGGCTTATACTTGGGTTTGTTAGCTTTCCTCTTACTTTTATCTTTAGCTCTTTTTTTTATTAAATTGCAACAACAATATGGAGTTTGTCTTATTAATATCTCTTTAAATGTCTTGAAAATTCCATAAAGCTCAATGACTAACTTATTCACCCTATGCATTTAATAGTTCATCACAAAAGTATTGAAACTATTGATGTATGATCTCAAAATGAGATTTTTCTCATATGTACCTGAGGCCTACCAAGAGCATCTAAGTATCCTTTCATCTTGAGTACGATCGAGGCTTCTCAAGGGAATACGGTGAACTATTGTGTAACTATTAAGAGCCTTAGTTTTAATAAACCTCTCTTGACACAACTAAGTTTGGAACATCTTATTTAGACCACTATATACTCATATGCCTCTATAACAATGAATTTTTTTTGCAATTTAAAGTTCATTATTACAAGCACAAAACATGTCACGTTATTAGAGTTGCTCTTTTGGTTATTATAAGAGATTTTTCCTTCTAGCTGTAGTCATTCAAAGTGCACTACTAAAATCTTGGGTTAACACTTCAAGATTTTTCTCTTGTTTGAGAAAAATTCTCAAATTTCAAGACCAATCAACATGTTTGTCCCATCAATCTTTTCTTTCTCAAGGATTGATCACAATGAAAATAGATTATTTGTAGCCATTATATAAAAAAGTAAATAATAAACATAGATAAGGTCATTAATTTTTTTAAAGTCATATTAACTTTAAGCTCGCTATTTTAAATCAACATCTCATAATTGATTTGTTTAGTGTCGATTATGTGCCAAGACCCATTTTTCACGATAACCTAATGGTCAATCTTTTGCTTGTACACCTAAAAGGTTATATTACTCAAGAATGAACCTACTTTCATTCAAATGATGCACCAATCATGACACTTAAATGGGATTAATGCTTTCGTATTACACACAACATCAAATTTTCATTGCCTATGGAAATTAGCAAATCCAATTACCACCTTTTATTAAGTCTAATTTGAACATGTGTGTATCAGTCATTATTATCTTTCTACCCATAGACATAGAAGGCATAGAAAAGTCTTACCTTAACCTTATGTCACAAAGACAATCTAATACACATTACTCCTACTGAGAGGATGTGATTCACAGATCGATGCATTAATAATTTTTCAAAATAAAGGGGCAATTTCATCACTTGATTAGGTAAATGTTGCATAGCAATGTATAATTGGAGAAAATTATATGTTTCAAATCATGGGCAAAAACCTATCTAATATAAGCCTATAACTAATCTTGGAAGCTCCATCTTCTTAGATTGACCTCGCCATTTGGGCTCCATCTTCGACTTTATTTCTAAAGTTCAATTCTAAACTATTAAATCTTAAAGGTGTGTATGCCTACTTAAAAATCAAAATAAGTCCCATGAAATGCACCATGTAATACACAAATTTCACAACACAAAAACTAGATCATGAAATCCAATTTTATATTTACTTCATAGTTGATTTAGAGAACTTGTGTAACTAAGCAATAAGAACTCATGCATATTCTGAAAAACATTTCTGAGAAACTGTCTTATTTTACAACTTAGATTACACTTACAAAAATCATATTGTTAATGACCAAATTCAATAAGGAACATTATTTCTTTACCATAGCCCTCGCTTACTACGTTCATGCGTTACATTGGTAAAAATTAACCACAATCTTGAACCTTTCATTATTGATTATTTAAGTGATTAAAGTCACCCAAATTTGAATCAAACAAACATTTTATTATTTTAATAAACTAATTTGAGTTCATAAAACTCATGTTAAATAAAAACGAATAAAAAATAGTCTTGTCCTTAAACCACCATTACATGTTTTTCAATTTGTGCTAACAAAAGAACAAGCCAATTTCTATTTAATCATATTCATGTTTAGGGTCTTATAAACATAAATAACAAATAAACATGCGTAACAATTAATGTAGACCATTAATTGAAATACAAACATCATATATTTTCTCAAATAATATATGATCAACAATATATAAACCATTCATAAACAATTCATATATCATTTATAAAATATAAACAATATGTAAACATCATTCACATTATTAAACACATATATTCATATTTCAATATTGATATGTATACCAAGACTATATACATTCAACCATTCACCTTAAAACATTTAGGATAACATTTAACCTGATAATCCTAGTCCAAATATGATTGTATTTTGTTTTAATTATCTTGTCTAATTAAACAAAAACTTGTTTTCAAATTTTAAAATAATATGGATTTCATCCATGATCTTAAAAATTCCAGAGAACATTCAAATTCATAATCGTAGTCCAATTATGATATTTTTTTAATCATCTTGTCTAATAAAATAAAAGCAATTTTTTAATTTTTAAGGTATTGTGTACACGATTATAGAATGCATCAAATCCTCGTCCTTTCTTTTTATTTAGTTCAACAATTTCAAAACTTATCTTTAATTTAATTAATTAAAACAAACAAAAAAATTTAAGATTTTTTTTTTAAAAATATCTAAGCTTTAAATTTTAAATTATACTCAACCAATTTGAAATTTCCTTTTAGGCTTTAATCATGCAATCTTGAAGTTGGCTTCTACCATTTTTAAGGTAATGGTCATTGCCTTAGCATGCAAAACCAAATTCAAAAATAAAATATGGCATGAATCTAATACTACTATTGGGAATTTTCTATTCCTAAGGTTAACCAAGATGAAACAAATTTTAAAATTTTTCTAGGTTAACCTATAAGAGAATCGAATACCAAAATATTGAGTTAGGTCAAGAAAAGTTTACATTTATTTTTCTTGATGAATGTCGTGTATCTTGTTATTGTTGAGGATTAAGGGCTATCCTTGAATGACTCCTCTCTACCTTTGTGCACACACCTAAAGACATAGTTTAAAGTTATTCTTTTTCTTTATCTTTGATTCACTCAACTAGAATCAAGATTAGTCTAAGTATTTAATGAACTACAAAAGTCAGCCAAAGAAGATGTGCAAAGAAATGTGTGTCAGTTTTCTCAACCAAAAGGGTATTCAACAAGAACTAGGGTTTAGAAGTTGAATGAGAAGTATCTACTTGTGTTCTAGTTCATTAGAACATATTTTAAGCTTAAATATTTTATTCCAAATTAAAAACTAACCAAAAAAATCCAATCTCACATTTTATAGAATCATAAACGACCATGAGGGGTTTATGCTAAGGTTCCTAAAGTTTAGGACAAACATATGTAACTTGTTTTAGTTTAAGGCTATATTTCTTAAATATCTCCCTTTGTCATGTTTAAGACAAGACAATATTCATGTCTTAGAAATAATTAATTGATGGAAAATTCTTTGTTTTAAACTTAACATATTTATTTTTCTATATTCTTAATTAGAAATAAAATCATAAAAAATATCTTTCTTGATTTTTTATTTTATATTTTACATATTGAACTTAGTAAAATATGTCAACTCAAAATTCTACACTTTTTGAAAACTTTTTCTTTTTTGAAACGCTACAACCTTTGTCAAGTAGTTTTTTGTGTGATCCTATAGGCACATTTTTCATCAGAATTGACTTAATAAGTCCAATTAAACATTATTAACCTTATGTAGTCATCTTTATGTAATGGGAAAACTCATATTATTAACTGAACACTTCATTTGTTTTACAAAAAATAATTTTTTTCAAAACTCCATTTGCAAAAATATTAGATAGAGGTTATTTTACTTTCATATAAATTTTAGAATGTAAGATGAATCATATATGAAAAGAATGAAATTCCATTCCAAGAATAATAAAAGGAGAAATTCTATGAAAAGAAGGCAGCATAGCATTGTAACAATCATTGTAGCTCCTTAAATGCACTTTATGATGTGTGTTCTTGTTATCTATCCAATATTACAAAGAAGTAATAAAAAATTGTTCTTGGCAATAGTAAAAAGAACTACACAGATGGATTATTATTGTTGATATTTTTTTGTTTGGTTGAGAAAAACATATAAAAAATAAGTACATGTGTTGAAGCACAATGGTCGTGGCCATCCATATAGGCCATGTAAAATGCACTACACCTTCTAGGCAACTAACATAGGTGTTCTGGTCATTTACAATGTTGTGTTAGTCTGTGGCCACTCTCAGAGAAGCTACATAGGGTTGTGACACTTTACATAATGGCCCATATAAGTATGTAAAGATTTTATCATAGTCCCAACATGGGCAGTGTTGCAAACTGTGTAGGTTAAGAATATGGAACATTAGCCCTAACCTTAACTTATTGCTATGGCGTGTTGTCCATTGAAACTCTTAGTCAATAAATAGGCCCTAAAACACTCTTGAAGGTTCATTTTAGGACCCAAATAGAAAACCCACAACACTTACCATATTTCCTTCGAGCATTGGAAAATCCTAACATTTGAAAGTACCCAACTCGCGGAAAAATGCCTTATTAAAATTGAATTTTGTTGGGTATGGTTGAAAATTTAGATTAAATTGTATGTTTAATGAAATTTCTTTGAATTAATGTTAGAAAAAGGGTTGGGTTGTGAATGCAGGGTGGAAAGGTATAGTTTTGTAATTTTAACCAAAGAATTTTAAGAAAACAATCTCAAATTTGTATGGAAAGTGGGAAATAGAGGGAAAAATGTTGATTAAGAGTATGGGCAATGATAACTGATAATAAAGGTTAATTCTTTAATGTAAATAAAATATCTTTATGAGTGTGATGTATTTCATTTATGTTAGGAAGAGGATAAATGAGAGAGGAACATTTATAGCACTTGGATTATGAGATAAGCATTTACATCAACACTTGTATATGTATTTATTTTATCTTGCATGGTTAAGCATACATGATTAATGTCAGTTAAGTGACAAAATGTGTTAATGGATGAAAATGATTAATGTGATCATTGATTTTTATTTAATTGACCCTATGAGAGTGAAAACTCAGAAGGGAAAAAGGAAAATGAGGCATTAATACGATTAAACCTGAGTTACTGTTGATAAAGGTGAATCTTGAATGATGATAGAAAATGTGAACAATATTATATTATGATTGTGTAGTTATATCCCTTAAATGCGAGTAATATTGATTGGGTTCATATCATAAAGAAAATGTGGATTTGATGCTTGAATTGATTGTTGATAAGAGGAATAATTGAGTGGTATCTTTGGGATTTCATTTTCTTTAGGGTGCATGTTCATATAGAACCATCAAAGGGTGCAATTGACTGATTTAAGAATTGAGGGTGCATGATAATAGGAGTGAGTTCTACTCCTTTAAAGATTAAATGATTTAATGTCCTTAATGTTACAAATGATTAAAAGTTTTGAGGGGAACAATAGATCTAGCATTGAGGGGCACAAAATTTTATAAATTAGAGTAAGCATTGCTTCTCAATATGATATGAATTATAACATAAATCATTACAATAAAAATGAGTGATTATTACTACTCCAAAAAACATGAAAATTTGGGTATCAAGGGGTACAATTGCACATGGGGCATCAAGGGATGCATTTATATTGGTTAGGTAACAAGCAATAGATACAAGTTGTATTCATAGAATATTAATCATGATAAATGATTATGAATCTATGAATCGAATAATTGAATAATCTATGAATGAACTTGTCTTTTGTGCTTACATGAAGAATCATATGTTTGATAATGGAAATATGAGTAAGTATATGTATGTGTGAAATTCTTCAATTAGAATGTGAATCTAAAATTGAAAATATCATTGTTATGATCCAAAATATTAATTGATTGCTATTTGATGAATGATTGCTAAGTTATATATAGGGTAAGAGCATAACTCCAAGCCTATGACATGTTTAATGTCATGGTCAGCATAGTGAAACACCAGTGTTAAACATAGATTATGCATGACTGTGTGAAGTGCCATGGTCAAATTTAAAAGTTTATGAAGCCTTACACAAGCAGTGTGGAAAATAACATATGTATTAATGCTAGTTCTAGGTGACTTATATGGATAGAGACATGTCTTATGCTTAATCCATGTATGGAGCACACCCTTGGAGACACCCATGTCAATAGGTCATGTTACTCCAAACTACAAATAAAACTCCTAAAATTAATTGGAAACAATATGGAGTGTTTGATCTATTGTATGAATATGTAATGATGTGGCATAAACTAGGAGGGGAACGTCCAAACACATAATGTACTGAAATTATTATGAATGCCTAAAATTAAAATGAATGTTGAACGGATTAAATGAATGAGTGTATTATACTATACATAGGTAGGTAAGTGTACTTCCATAAACACTTATTGAGAAGTTGAACTCACAACGTTTTAGTTAAATGTTTAACAAAACAATTGGTTGTTAAGTGGGTCATACTTCTAGAAACCACTCTATATTTTAGGGATAATCATTTCACAGGTCGTGGATCCATCTTTTCTGAATGTTGGGTTTCCTTGTTTACACAACATTATCAGAGATGAATTTTTTAAAAAATTATGCAAACCCTTAAGAGGATGATTTGGAAAAATGTAAACAACTATTATATTATCTTTTTGCATAAAAATGTTATCATATTTTATTATTTAATTTACATATATACACATAGTATATATATATATATATATATATATATACTATGGTCCTGTTGTAAATGCTGAAGTTAAAGTTTTATAATATATTCTATAATGAAGTGCTACTGGAATAGATCCTGTAACCATCTTGTAATTATTTGTTTTAATTTGTAATACTAATGTTTGTAAAATACTTGGGTCTTTTAAAGAAACATTTAAATTTGGATAAACATCAAAAGATATTGGACACGAACAATAAATGAATCATTAAAATCAATTAATCTTCTGTCTCTTAAAACTGCTAAGATTGAAGTGTCTACACGAACAATAAAATGGCAAGATGTCTCTTTACCAGAAGATTGGTATTTAGAAGAGGCTCCTTTAGAACAAACTTCTTCATCTCCTCCTGTTCCAAACATAAAACTTAGAGAAGTTTCACAATTTTCAGATGGAAGAGTAAGACTCTCTTTTAATCGAAGATCATTTTATTCAAATTCTTCAAATACATCATCTACCTCTTCTATTATTGATTTAGGTAGAGTGTCCTAAATAGAGAGATCTGTTCCTATACAGAATCTACATCCATTTACAAGTCATCGACATTCAACATCAGAAATACCAATTAAAAATCACAGATTTTCCACATCTAATCTTCCAAATGATAATATCCAAACTGTAGATAACTCTACCAGAATTCCCTAATCTATTTATGCAACCCAAAATCCGATAGACGAAAGACCTTTCCAACCAACATCTCAAACATTTTCTGCAGTCACTGAGAATGTTAATAATGAATTTCTTCTCTTAGAGTCAGAATATAAAATTGATAAAGATTTCTTTAGAAGAGATTTTTACAGCCAAAATAATAAGGAAAAACGTTTGGATTTTTTCAAAAATTATTCCAATCTTAAGGATCAAATTCAAAAAGATTTTTATGACTTCATTTCTACAAATAAAGATCATATATTCTTTTTGACTGGTTCAAACACTTTTTTGGTAGAGTTAAATCAGATACTATTGGAATGTTCAGTACCACTTGTTCTAAAAAGAAATCTTGGGAGCTCACAGATGGCCAAAAAATTGAATCAGAACATCCTCCTCTTAGGAATATTAAGATTTAATTATCAGGTAAACAAATTGAGTTAAAT